>JAFVLL020017429.1:0-68947 GCA_021397915.2 Tor tambroides
TATAGCTGCGCTGCTCTAAACACACTGTTGTGCTGCTACAGCTGGAAGCAGCCGCTGCCTTTGAGGAGACCGCGCATTAACTTGTCAGGAGATCTGACAATCGTACAATGGCATCGTACCAGCTGCCAGCGAGCACTCCGCGGCAAATCTAATTTCCATTACAATTAAAACCTCGCCGATGGATTGAGGATGATGTTTGCGCTGCAGGGGTCTAATACGGCCTCTCTCACAGTTTGATAATGTGGCGATCCAGGTGGCTTCATACAGCCCCCACCTCTCCACCAAAGCAAACGCAAGCACACCGCAGGGCTTAGGTGGTTCTAGCCAAATGCTTTAACTTTCCCAGAAGGCGTGTCTGTGTTTGTGTTCTCCCAGAGGTTGTGTGTTCATTGCATTCATTAAAAAGCTTTTTACAGTGCCAGAGCTTGAAGGACTGACATGGTTTAGTTATCTCACCGCTGTGCATCATAGATCCTGCTCTGAATATTACTCCTGTCCGTCATATTCAGTCAAAATATTCCGCCTCAGACGGGGATTCTGTGAAGGCTGCACTTTCAGACAACCAAGTTGGATGTGTTTTAATCTACTTTGTTGGTGCTAGAATGAGATTTCTTTAAACTAATCAGACTGTAGGTTTAGGGGGCTGAACAACACTTTTATCAACTAATCAGATTTGTTTGCAGTAGGAATGCGCAGATATTAAAATTTCAAAAATGATTTCACGCTATTTTTTTATACATTAAGTATATAAATGGCACACACACACACACACAATAAAATCAATTATGCTACAAGTGAATTTATGCATCACAACCTTATAATGTACATATAATAATACATTTATTGTGATTACCGATAATCGATAAATGGTTTATAGTAAAAATTCATACTATTTTGCCTTATAAATAAATAATTAAACACTTAAACCTAAAATTAAATAGTTTAGTACAAGTGAATTTAGACACCACAACATTATAAAGTACAAATAATAATTATTTTCATGTTTTGGCCGATGGCCGATAACCGATTAATGGTTGATACTAAAAATCTACAGGCCTACTGTTTTGTCTAATAAATATAAATAAATAAATAGGCCTAAAACACTAAAATCAATCCTTTTACATGCTACAAGCAAACTTCGGCACATCAAGAATAAAAATTAAAATTAATTTTGAGATTTGCAAGAGATTACATTTACAAATGACATTTACATTTAACTTTGAGTGAGTGTTAGATGACTTCAGAAGTGAATATAAAATAAGGGAAATGTGCATGCACTTCAAATCAAATCAAATATACAGTAAAATATCAAGTGTTACTGAATAATAGTAATTATAAATAATAAAAAAAAACTTTAATATCAACCTATATGTTACAGTACAGGTCAGAGTCATAGCCAACATTCCTACCAACCATCAGATTTTATCAGATTTTTCTATTATGTTTTAGTTTTTCATGTAATGGCCAATAACCAATAAATGACAGATATTAAAATTTTACACTATTTTGTCTAAATAAATTCAAAACAAAAAATTAAAAACTAAAAACCAATGATTTCAAATGCTAATAGTGAATTCAGGCACCACAACATAAAAAAATCATGTTTATTTTGAGATTTGTACATTTGATTACATTTAAAGGAATCATTCACCCATAAATTTAAGATTCTGTCATTTTTTTTTTTCTTCATATTTTTGTTTCAAGTCTTAATTTGTATTTCAAAGGTTAACCAAAGTTGAAGACTTTTGGGGTTTGGAACGATATGAGGATGAGTAAATGATGACAGAATTTTCATTTTTGGGTGATATATCCATTTAACAGTCTTACTGCATTGTTTTTAAAGACAAACTTCAAGTGACTTAAAGATGGCAAAGGTAATCTAAATGTTAAAGGCAATAAGAATGGCTAAAAATCTAAAAAAAATAATATTAAAAAACCCCAAAAAACTATCAGCTAATGACTTGGTACCAATACAAATCAAGCATCACAAGTTTCCAGTTAAGGTCAAAGGGCTTTAAGAACATTTCTATCAAACGAATCAGCCTTCAGTAGTAAGTTTAAGGTTATGCTTTTCAAAAGCATTCCTATCAGCCAATCACTTCACTCTGCACCTATGATTGGTTGAAACGAATGTAGTTGCACCACAGGAAAGCATTCGAAACCATGTCATGTCCTTCAAGCTCTATCTGACCTCTCTGAACCTTCAAGTGAGCTTGCCAAACAGACGTCGAGGGCGATTTACTCCCCTGATGGCTCACAGAGACGGACTGACACCACAATGTTATTTACAATTACAGCAGGGACTCTCAGGAGAGCTGCGAAATCACTCCGCACGCCACCCTTTACGACGGAGGTTGTCGCAGTAATACGGAAAAGCATTTCTGCGCTCGCGTACTCGGCATTAAGCATGAATTATTTATGCAGGTGCCTCGATGTATTTTTAATCATTAGACAAATTGAACACAGAACAGGGTTGCTTTCATTAATATCTGTCTGCTATGTGAGTGTTTCCTGTGCTCCTGTGCGCATTTTTACCCAAACTGTAATTGCTCATTTTCAGGAAATGATTAGAGTAAAAGGGGGCCGCATTACAGCGGGAATGTGAAAAGAAAATAATTAGCAGCGCCGCACAAATCTCATTTGGAGGCATACAGGAGCCTTTTAGAGGGAGGTCACCGCATGCATTACATTGTTGATTAGCCCTGATGCTCTGCCAGGGTGACGCTGGCCTTCCCCTGCCAATGATCAGAAGGGTGAGGGCTTTTTTTTTTTTATCCCGACGGCCGCTCACATCCCAACCGTGGCAGGAAGATTAAGTGCGAGCCTCTCTTGGATGTGAGGAATCATCACTGCGCCCTGAATGCTCCAGCGCCCGGACCGGCTCACCGAACACACTGGCCCGGAACAGAGAACCTGGAGGAGAGCTGATAAAACTAACGGAGCAGGAGAGGAAGCGAGCGTATCGAAAAGTCCAACTTCCTGGGTCAGCTTCAATTTGTATTCATGCATTCATTTTTTTTTTTATGATTTATTTCACCCAAGGCTGAGGAATCAGACTTGGTGGTAGTGGACCAAGTCCAGTATTCACTGATAGAGGGACAGGAAAAGAAGGAGAGAGGGGAAAAAAGAGAGAGGGGAGGATCACTGGGGCGGAATGAAATGAGTGATAGCACCTGTGATGCGTCTCAAAATATATAGAGCTAAATAAGACAGACTGTAAATCTTTAAGTGAGAGAGCCGAAGTCAAGAGTCTGAGGTCTCGGCTATACCTAGCACTGACTGACAGACTCGCAGTAATGCGGTCAGATATGTATAAATGAATCTGTGTTATTTTAGTATCATTGATATACTTTTATAGGTTTTGTTAATATTTCGAATTCGATTTTTTTTTAGAATTTCCATTTTTAAAATGTTGTTTTTGTCATTTTGTCATTAATACAATATTTACTAACTTTCTATATCAGAGGTGCCAAAAATCATATTTGATTGAGGGCCATGGTACAAAGTAAATGTTGCATTATATCCAATATTGTGTTAAACAATATTATATTACATTTTTAATATTTTTAAATATTTAAACTATTTTTTTAAATTGTTTAAATTAATTTAAATCAAATTCACTTGTTTTTTTTACCCTTCAAATGCAAAAATAAAACAAAAAATGTTTTTTAAAAAATAAAAAATATATAAATAAGAAAAAAAAATCATACGCTTAAATGGTACATTTTTCCTATTTTTCATTCCTCTTGTGATATGTCATGGTGGGCCAGATCAAAGGTCACCATGGGCCAACTTTGGGCATCTCTGGTCTATATAGCAGCCTGTTTATTATTTTATTTATTGGTTTTAGTTTATTTTAGTTATATTAGTATTCAACTTAAACTAAACAAAATAAAATAAGTTCAAATAAAATTATTCAAATAAAATAAGTTGTTTAGTTATTTTATGTTTTATTTTATTTCAAGTAACATTTTTTGTATGGTTTTAGTTTTAGTTAGCAATAATAGCCATGAAACGAACATTTACAAAGGTGCCATGATTTACCATGTGAGAAAGATGCAATATGGAACTGTCTTTTCTTTTCATATTGGTAGATTTCAGCTAAACTGACATTCTTGTTTATGATGGGAACCATGCAACAAGATACTGGTACACCCATAGGAAAGAAAATCCATAGCTGAGATATCTTCAGTGTCACAGTTGTTTTTACCAGACATCAGTAAAATTAAATCGAGAGCAAATGATGTCTCTTGCTCCTCAGATTTTTCCCCTGAGAAAAAAGATTCCCGGTAATATCACACCTCCTCAAGACTTTCCGAAAATGTCTTAAGAATTTCACAAACTGTGCTCAAAGTTAGCAAATCAAAAGTCAGAGATATCAGATTTACGACCAAATCATTTGGATTAAGTTATCCACATTCATTTTCGCTCTCATTTGCTGTCTCAACACTATCATATCCTTGGCCATCTAATGCATATTTTGCCTCAAAATTAACACTATATGGTTTTTAGTTGAGTGAAATGACATTTCGAACACATCCTCTTGTTTGGAGCTGCTGTTGGATATGGGTATCCAAAAATGTCCTTTTACATGTCTCATTTTTAATATCCTGCATGCTCTTGCAGACACTGTTGTCTCCTTGGCAAACAAGTACAATAATTAAAAAAATAATAAATCACACAATAAATATTAATATGGTTTCATTCTTTTTTTTTTTTTTAACTAACCATTTTAAATATATCATTCATATTTTTAAAACAGATTTTCTTAGTTTATGATTGAAACTCTGGGTCTGGGACAAAAATAAAACAAAATCTATAGGCCATTTGAAAAGCAATCCGTTCCCCAATCTGTTCTGCAGGCATCAAGAGGCTTAAATGTAAATATAACAGCCCCTGTTAGTGAAAAGTAGATTACATCATGAACAGGACTCATCATGTGGAGATTTCAGATGCCCCACTGACCTGTGGGTAATTCACTTCGTAGAGAGGAACATTGAGTATTACTTCAGACTAAACCCAGCAGACCTGTGCACGTCTCATGGGGGCAGTTACTCTGGATAAAGACATGGGATAGACATAACTCCATGCACGCACAGGCATGATTGCATGATCTCATGTTCCATTGTACGTGCAGTTAGTGGCCATTGTCTGGGTCAATTGTGAGCTGATCCGAGGTCTGTTACCAGGCAGATGCTTTCAGTGCACACTGGAATATCTAAAGACTCGTGAGGTCTGTAAAAGAAGTCAAAAAATTAAAACTTCAGTCATAATTTACTCACCCTCATGTTGTTTCAGACCTGTATGACTGACTTTCTTCTGCGAAACACAAAAGAAGACTGTTAGTGTCGAAACAACATTGGACCTCATGGACTTTCATTGTATGAATCCAGGCTCAATGGAAAAACATGTCTATGTTGACATTTTTGCAAAATGGTATTACAATGTTTCTTGCACAACTGATTAAAATGAATGTTAATCTGGCAACATTGGTTGTTGTATGTTGTTTGTATGAAAAAAAGGAAATAAAAACACATTTACCTTGTTTCAACAAGTCTTTAAGGACTTTTTTATCGCAACTCATGTTTCATGGGACTTGTACCACACCTATCACATTTTCAAAGTGAATCGTCCATTGAGTGGCACTAAAAGTGTGTGCAGTTTTATCTGAAACGGAATAACATGAATCTTGCGTCATCTTATTATGGTGGTTGTTATACATATGACAGCAGCTCGGGGCTAAAAGGTCGCATTGCGTTGAAAATAACATATGAAACCCTACCTTAAACTTAACTGATCGTGTTAACAAAAATTTTGCAATTTTAGCTTACTTTTACAAGTCTTTGAGCTTTTTTATCATGACCCACATTTCACAGGACTCGTACCCAAGTGCACTGCATTGCAAAGTGCAATACTGTACCAGGTGCGCTACTGAGCAAGTTTACTATGTCAGAAATCCATACATATGGCATATCGCTTCATAATCTGCCCCTGTACTAATCATAATTTTGTGAAAATGAATAAAAGTTGCTAGTGTTTCATTACCACCAGTGTTTATTTAGTTGGAAACTGAAGTGAATTGTACTTATAGGTACGTTTTTGGAGTTTTGCAAAAATGTAGGTTGATGCATGTTTTTCCAAAGAGCCCGGGTTGCATTTTCCAGAATATCTTCTTTTGTGTTCTGCAGATGAAATAAAGTAATACAGGTTTGGAATGACAATTTACATTTTTGCATCAACTGTCATGTTAACTTTAGAATGCAACTGATATTCTTAAAGGGACGGCTACACAAACTCTACCACTCTCATTTCCATCCGAGACAGCTCTGGTGTTATCAAGTGCGCCGTTATCAAGTTAATGACTTAACTAATTGCAATAAAAAGCAGTGGTGTTTACCGAGCGTGAGGAAAACGGGTCTAATTAGAGACCGGTGCCGTCAAAGTTCTCGGATAGTCGGTCCGGGGGAAAGGAAGGGGTCGTGCGAGACCTCTGATCATCGGTACACTCTCAAAGGGAACGGTTCCTCCATTGATCTAGTGCACTCTCTGCTACCAGCTGATATATGGAGCCTGTTCCTGTTCGCTGCAAACAGCTAGTCACCACAACACACACATCAATATGAGCACATAAGCACACACACAGGCTCTTCAGTGCCTTGATCCACTCATACGCTCGCTCACGTCAACACGGACACACTCGCTCAGACAGGACACCCTCATGCACAAACAAATGCTCAATAATGATGTTGAATCCACTCTCATTGCTTTTTGATGAGAGTGCGTTGAAAGAGCAGGCTGCTATGATGTGGTCTAACAATCCCGTTCCCTTATTTGCATTAAGAGCAAGCAGGTAGCCCCAGTAATGGCTTTGTGGCTCTCCAGAAGATGTCTTTGAAGCCGGAGAATCGATGCGCCTCTTCAAAACTTCATATCCTTCCAGATACGACTCCTCGACCCACTCAGGCGCTACCGTGAGACCAAAGCAAAACAGTCTTTTTTTAAAAAACGAGCCAGAGAAAGGAGGCCAGTGGCACTTTTTTGTAAGAGAAAAAGCGGACATTTGCACTTTCGGTTCCCTCAATGCGACTCTGGCGAACATTACAGCGCAGGGCTATTTGTGTATATCTTGCTAAATGGAAATAGAGAGAGGAATCATGCTGCCAATTTGCATCATTCAGGCGTAAAAGCCCGCTTGGCATAACGAAGATAATAAAAAAGTAGCACAGCTCAATTTTAAACATCCGAAATGAGCCTCATTTACACAAAACCCCCAGATTTTCAAGGCGATGACAATAACGTGCCATTTTCAGAGACGTGTACCGGGTTTTCCACAGTCCACTGAGGCTGAAAGGCCATTTTGATGGGACAGGCTGAACCTTCTGCGATTGAATGTGACTGCAATGATAATTTGAAGAATGGGAGGTGATGGTTAGTCATTACGGCCGTCACTGAAGGTTCTTGAAAATGACTCCTGGCAGGCCCGACTCCTTCCCAGATGCAGGCTATCAAGGCGCACCAAAGCAGAGGCTAAGCTGATTAAATAGGACCTTTTCCAGGGTGTTTGTTTATTTAGCGCTCGTACGAAAAAACAACTCTCGTCATGATGAAACCAGGCACTTAATTGGGATTCAGGTTGCATCTTTTAGCGGACGGCGACCTGCGGGGAACGTCCCGACAGACGTGATGGGGTCACGCGATCGAGTCGGATTAACATAACGGAAGCTACATGCCAACTTTGGGTCGTTTCAAAGGATGCTAATTATGGAGCCAAAGTTGAAATCAATACCTCAGAGAGAAAATGGCGACACATGTATAAAAACACACAGGAAAAAGCAGCCAAATTACAGTTGGCCTTTTTTTCCCCCTCCACAAAGGCCTCATTAGGGAGCAGGCAGCATTATTGCCGGCTAGCCTCCGTTTCTGCGGTTAATGCCACCCAATTCCTTCTGTTTACTGAAAAGCCTCTGCTGTGGCCTCATACCTAATGTGCCGCTTTAAATTTTAATGCTCCGAGTTCACACTGGAGCCTTCTAGGGGCCCATCAAGGCTCGAGCAAAGAGCCAGATGCCCATCTCACCCCCAAAAGGATGTGGAAGTATTACATTAGACAGTAAATCCACACCGGCCTTGTTAATTATTTAGGAAAACAAAGTGCTGCAGTCATAGACACTCCACTGTACAACTGAGCAATGTTTAATCTACATAATGTATCTGGAGGTGGATGAAGCCGGGAGAGCGGGGGATAAAGCGGTAGGGAGATAGAAAGATGCAGCTGATAGAGAAGTGGAGAGTGTGCTAGGCTACAGTAATGGCAAGGAAGGGAGAAATGAAGATGAGAAGCGCTAATGAGACAGCGCGGACCGAGATTGTAAAACCGCACGCAGAAAGGTACAAGAAAGCCATGGAAGATAAACATGGCGAGGACAGAACAAGCAAACGATCTCAAGCTTTGATACAGGGGAGGCCGGGGCTAGTTGTCACATGAGGAAGCGCTACAGTATATCTCAGTAATTCTAATTACACAAATGTATGTTTTCTCTAGCATTGACTTTGTTGATGTCAAACAGCTAGTTCAAAACCGCTGTAAATTAGGTACTTTTCTGTCTTTCAAAATAATTGTTTTAAGAGCTGTAAGGTAAACATAAATAAAATATAATTCTATTATAATTCTATATAAACTATAACATAAAATACATAAATACACGCAACCATAACACTTTTAAAGTAATGAATACTTTGAACTAAATTGATCATTAAACTGATAAAAAGATATTAAGCAGCACAAATGTTTTCAACATTGATATTAATAATGTTTCTTGAGCAGCAAATCCGCAAATTAGAATGATTTCTGAAGGATCATATGACATTGAAGACTGAAATTCAGCTTTGCCATCACAGGAATAATATTACTTTTTAAAACTGTTATTTTAAATTAAAATAATATTCATAATATTATTTACAACATTTTTTATAAACCTTGTTTTTTTTTTGTTTTTTTTTTTAAATCAAACACAGCCTTGGTGATGCTTTTTTTAAAAAAAAAAAACATTTTTAAAATCTTATTGACCCTAAAACATTTGTAATCTAAAAAAACAACAACATTTATTTGTAATCCATAATTAAACAACAAATGATATATAAACACATAATGAAGGAGTACCAAAAGTTAACACAAGGGTATTTTTCATAAATGGCAGGTAAGGGCAAGTTGTCACATATGTTTTAATTTTTCTAATTTTATATACTATAAAATTACCATTAGGGGTCGACTGATTATCGGCCTGGCCGATTATCAGTGCCAATATTAAGCATTTTTATTTATTTATTTACTTTTATTTATCAGTATCGGTCATTTTCTAAACCAATTTGCAAAATAATTGAAAAACATTTAAATATATACTGTACATATATCGACATGTATATCGGTTAAAAATATCTGTTATCTGTCTACTTGATCTGTAATAATCGGTACCAGCGTACCCCTAATTACTATATTATATCTCTTTGAGAGTATATAATTTTTATATACAACCATACAACTAAAAGTCTATAAGGTGTGAGTCTATGCAGAAAATACCACAGTAGACATATCCTAAGAAATGTTTCTAAAAAGTGTGACAACTGGCTTTGGTCTCCCCTGTTTGATTTCAGGGACAGAGAAACACAGAGAAACTGGGAAAACAAAGTTGACAATACTCAATTTCCACCATAATATGACGTTGTATCCTCAAATCCTCTACATTTTTAATCCCATTATTGTTCAAAAGCCCTGACTCCTCGCTACACTGAACAAAGACACGTAATTTCCCAAGTATTTAACGTTAACTTTTATACAAGTGCAACAAAAGGACATAATAACAAAGTCATAATTCTCACCGTTACACACTTTTAAACTTTTAAACATTTAAGTTAATGAGTGAAAGTCTTTACTGGTCTTAAGAAACATTCCCTGCATAAATTCGTGTTTATAAGTGTGATCTATTATGCATTCAGAGGAAGCAAAGAGGAACAAGCCGGGTGCGTTTTACCATTCATCATTATAACTATATTGGAACCACAATGCTAATAATAGCAATGCATTTGAGGACATGATGAAGCATCTCAAAGAGATCGTGATCGTCATTATGGCAGAGGCACTGAAGTAATGTGGTGGTTATTGATGAAACATATTGAGCCGGGCTGGAATAGAGAGAGAGGAATAGTATGTGGAGTTGTTGGCAGTGGGATGATGATGTTGCAGCTATAACCCTAATCATTGAAATCAGATGAATGCTGTGTCTGGCTATATTTATATGCAGACCATCCCCCATCTGTTTAGAGCCATCTATCTGTATCTCCTGACCCCAGATTTCTGTTAGATGCTAAAACAAGACTTAAACGCAATCTGGCACTCTGGATGAGCACTGCATATGTCTAGAAGATATTCTTGTATGTTTCATAATACATGTTGCTCAAAGAACCCATTAAATATTAAGGTTTGGTGACTTTTAGTCCATGTTAATGAGCTTTAAGGTCATCTCTATGCTAGTATATGCAAATGTTTAAACGTATGAATTCTCTTCTAAAAAATAGATTAAAAACTAATTACTTTAAATCTTGTACTATTTATTTATTAATTTTGATAATAATAATAATAATAATTATTATTATTATTAAATGGTCCATAAAAGTTAAACATTCCATAAAATGGTCCGAAATGAATGAATGAATATTAGCTTGCAATAACACAAGCTTAACAACTGTATCGTTAAATCTAGCTTAAGATAATAATAAAATATTCCATAAAAATAAATTAAAATAATACAGAGCTTAATAATAATAATAATATTTTTTTATATATTTTTTTTAAATATTGAGAACATGATTGAATACATTTGAAGTTGCATCACTACAAGAGCAGTGCAGCTTACAACTAGGCCACAGCTTCAGCAACATACAACAATTTACGAATTAACTCATAATGAAATTTAATTACGAAACCAAAGAACAGAAAACTCTCAAATGAGACTCTTTTACCATTTAGAGGATTAAGAGAAAACTTTTTTATTGTTTGAGTACTCTCTTTTGAGAAGTTTGGAAGCCCTTGCATTAGGGGTCCTTTAAAATACTAGACTTCACATTAGTTAAAAAATGGACATGAACAATGAATGCATTGAAAAGCGGCCACACCTTTTGCTCAGCGTGCATTCGCCGCTGTGATTTAGAATTGTGCTTGTTTTCACCTCTGCTTATCTCCCCCTCTCAGCCCTGTATCTCATGTGCCCCTCCTCTAATTTATCTTCTTTCTGGCTGATTGATTAGTAATGCCTTTTTTTGTTTGTTTGTGACTGAGACTTAATTAGATTTCACAGGTTAGAGGTCTACATACTGAAAGTTCAAGATTATTATTATTATTATTTTAATTAGATTGTGCCATTAAAGCAGGTTATTGTGGGACATTTCGGAGAAGGGAAGGGCAGCGCTGTGGCTCCACCAGCAGTCATTAAGTCTGTGATGGCGTTCCGCACGTGCTCCAGAGCCCTGGATGTGTGCGGTTACACCTAACAACATCAGAAATGAGAAGTGCATCAGGGAGCCAAAAAAGTGCTGTGTAAATGGACATTTTTAGTGCTATGGATCCACCTGTTGACTCAAAGAGAATTCTGGTCAATAAAATAATATTAAAAATCTCAAAAGGCTCCAAACACATCCGTAGATTACATGCTCTTAAGCGCAGTAAGCCTCCAGAGCTTTTTGTTTGAGTGCAATTAGAAACGGCCTTCCATCAAACACCACATCCAGAAGGTCTATAATACACTGGGAAAGTGATTTTTCAAAGTTGTAAATAAAACACCATACAAGAAAATGCTATTTCAGTCAATTCACTGTTACTTGCCATTTCTTTGTGACTTTTGGTGAAATTTACTAGCAATTTCTAAGCGAAAATTGTTTCAGCACCAATTTTTGTTTCAGTGGACCTGGAGAAATGGCATTGCTGTTCATCTCAATCGCAGTTTTATGGCTGGAACAGGATGTTTGTGGTCATCTTTGCTCAGTTGTGAGCATTTCTGAGTTGAAAATGTCACTGCAAGATCCAGTTCCAGACCCTTCACTAGCAAAAATCCCGAGCGGTAAGGTCAACGTCAGCTAATAGTGAAAAATAAAAATCCATTTAACTCTATCCTATTTATTTGCGTTCCTCAAAGACCCATTAAAACCTTTTTGAAATCATGCAGATCTGCAGAGGAAGTTGAAGCTTCTAAAGGCATTTTAATAGATGAATTAAAAGACAAAGTAGTGTCCAGCTGCTTGGCCACAAAAAAAAGAAGTGCCTCATAATGAATAGCCATTATTACGGCACGTACTAGTCGCTAATGAGAGCGATCATGACGGCGCAGTTGTTGGATTGGACACCTGGTAGGTATTGAACAGCAGTCACATTTAAAATGCATTTAGAAGCCTGATTACAACCATATGAAATAAGGTATAATGGTCCTCGTCAGAATTCAGTGTCTCAAACAGAGAGTCGAAAAAAAGAGCGAATATCGTAAAAGCGATAATAACTATTGCACCCGTCTGGGGGGTAATAAATAAATAAATGTGTGCTTTGCAACTGTGCATCAGCCAGCAACGAGAGAGACTCGGCTGTGTGCGGATTTAATTAGAAAGCAAAGCTTTTTTGACAGTAAATTGATTTTTAATTGTCTTCTTCTGCATTCGCTCCAGGTGGCTCAAGTCTTCTCTATTTGATGTTTTGTGTGCTTTATGTGAAGGTTTTTCCTCCTGCCAAAACACAGTTTATTATGGCACGCTGCAGATTAGCAAGCGGTTCTCCCAAATCAAGCCTATTCTACATCTGAGGGACATCCAGTGGGGTTTTAACAGAACTGTCGAAATTCTCTGCGGCAAATGCACTCAGAAACAACGGCAATAGTGGATTCTTTTTTAAAAACATGGTCTGGTTGACATCGCTAATGGGCCCAACAGGAAGGAAATGTAATTTGAAAGGAGCTGATCTATGTACGCCATTGTTGTGGGGTAACGCTGATGTAATTATTATCTGCCGTTGATGGAGGTCGGTAGAGGAAGGATTTGGGACAGTGCCACAAATTTGTGCAGGATGCCAGGATGCCGTTCATTCACAGACAGTCGCACAAAACACTATATATATGGTGCTTTCTGTGATGTAAAGAGCTCTGTGTGATTTAGCCATGTCTAGCAAGTCAGAATGGGTGTGGTCTGAATGGGAATTTGATCTAATGAGGTTATATCAGTAGCATATTACATAACACATTCCCTATACTCTGCCTTACAAATGACTTTCCAACAGGCTATTTATCATTTACATTAAAAACAGTTTTAATTAATAGCGTGCATTGAATATTCTCACTGCAACGGCTAAATAAAGATTGTTCCACAGCAACTCATACATCATACGGTGGGATATTGTGACACGGTTATGAAAGTCTTTGATCGGCACACATCAAAATGAGAAAAAAGGGTCCTATAGATTCAGCTTTAAATCAGTTATGAAAGCAAATGATATAAAATGACAGTACGCTAATGTGATCGGGGTGGGGCTGACCTTTTCTGTGCTTAGAGCTACAGCTGCCTGATTCAGGCATGCGTAAGGCCTGCCCTTTCTACAGATATTCTAATACTTTATATGCTTTATAATGCAATCTATGCAAGATTTCAGAGAGTTCTTATGCAGAGGGGATTCAGAATGAAACAGTATTATTTTATCCTGATGCATGCTATAGAATAGCTCTTGATTTAGTTTCATACCAAAATAATGTAATATAATATATAATATATAAATAGCGATATCTCGTACGATTTTCACTCAATTCAAGAACGTAAAGCATTATAATTTATGATAATATAATGGATGAAGTCCAAATTCAAATAAATATGATCAAGTCCTACATTCATTATATCCAAGGGGTTGGTCTTTATTTGATTAAATAAATGAAATAACTGACAACTAATGAGGAATTCTGTGGCAGAATATTTTATATTAATGACTAGAGCGGTCTCATGATAAGTGCTTAGATTTAATATAGTCTGACTGGCATGTCCCCAATTAGATGTTTCCTAATAAGTCTCTTATTAGATATGCCCGATTTTGTCCCATAATACAGTCTCACACAGCAAAATAGTTGAGTGTTTGCACAGCTATATAGAATTGTAATTGCCACTGTCATATGAAGTCTTAATTATGAGATGTGCCACATTGCAAAGGCATTTAAATTGAGCAACAGTAGCATCTGCTGGTTGGAAAAGGACATAGCAGGAATTCAGTGCTAGTTGTACAAACCCCAAACTGATATAGCCTACAGCTGATGGTGATGCAAATGGGAAAACTTAATATTTTAAGACATTTACACAGTTCTTAGATATATAGACTTGAGTCACTACAGTGATTAACAATGTATAAATGGTTATTATGATATGTTAAACACATGATTATATGCTCTTTACTATTTAAATATATATTTTTGTTATTACTGTAGTTTTTATAGAATATATTGTGTATTGTATAGTTTGTACAAATAGTACATTAAATTAAACTAGGTATTTACTGTTATAGCTACATGGCCACATGTGAAATCCACGTAAATGTTAGTTTACACACGTTTTAGTAATCTTAGGTTACAAACTGCACTCCAAAACCCATAATCATAGAGTTTCATACCCAAAGTGCATTAAGAATTATGCAAAACACTATAAGCCTTTTAAACTTTAAAAACACTCATTTGATGTTAATCACTATTATTTCACGGTTCAAACCTGAATAACCTTTAAAGGCAAGAGCTGCGGGACAAAAACCAACCATAACATCAAGCCAAATACCGTAAACACACTCCTTCACGTGGGCGTCCCGCAGAGCTCAACCCTCGGCCCATTCCTAGGCGCGCGGTTTCCGATTCTGCGCAGTTGAGCCTGACCCGCCTCGGCTGAGCTTTTGAGAGTTGTGCGGAAAAACCGATGAAGTCCAGAAAACTTGTAACAAAGTAGCGATTTGAGCAACGATGAGTGGATCTGTTGTCGACAACACCGTGTCATCGGGCAATTCTTCGGTTGCGATTCCGACAGACATCAGCGGGCAAATATTAGATCTAGACGAAGACGATGACTTGGAAGTTTTCAGTAAGGTAATTTATAATCAACTGGTTTCAACTGAGATCGACCGCAGGCTGTTCGATCGGTTGTGTGAAACAGACACATAACCAGAGTTGATATCTTTTGATTCTACATAATCTATGGCGTAGAAATCTCAACTTCTCACTGAAATCTTGATGTTTTGCTGTGATCTGAATTTCCAAAGGTCAGCGATCAGGCGCGCATACCATGTTTTTTTTTTTTCACTTCTGAGTTTTTACTGTTGTACTTTCTATAGACTTTGTCGTTTGATGCAAGATAATTAGTTTTAAATAGTCAGAAACTCGTCGATCAGCTCGGTACAGATGCAGCCTGTGCGAACACCTCTGTTATTTGAGTTTATCTGTCTGTCTCACTGTCGCAAACATAATGTTATGAATCTGTCTATCTGGTTGTCTGTCTGTCAGTCAGTCAGTCCGCCTGTCTGTAGACGGTCTGTAGTTCACTAGCAGTCAGTCCATTCCCAGCAAGCAGTTTCAATACTCTAGCAATGTCTGGCAAAAGTTAGAACACCGTAGCAACACCTAGTAACAGTTAAAACACCCTAACAACTGGCAAGAACAACCTAGAAACCAGGCAGAACACCCTAACAATTCCCAGTAAGCTATTAGAACACAATAACAACAGTTAGAACACTCTAACAACACCAGCCAGAATACCCTAGGAACTAGGCATACCACCCTAGCAATGTCTGGCAACAGTTAGAACGCCTTAACAACAGTTTGAACACCCTAGAGCACTCTTACAATTCCTAGCAAGTGGCTAGAACACCATAGCAACACCCAACAAGTGTTTAGAACACCTTAGAAATGCCTAAAAAGAGTTTAAATACCCTAGCAACTAAACACAACACCCTAACGATTCTCAGCAAGTAGTTAGAACACCCTAGCAACACTTATAAACCATTTAACACCCTACCAACTAAGCAGAACACCCTAAAAGTTAGAACACCTTAGCAATGCCTAGCAACAATTAAAACACCCTAACAAATAGGCAGAACGTCCTAGCAACGTCTAGCAACAGTTAGAACACCCTAACAATTCCCAGCAAGCAGTTAGAACACCCTAGCAATGCCTGGCAACAGTTAGAACACCATGACAACTTAGCAGAACATCCTCAAAGTTCTCAGCAAGCAGTTAGAACACCCTAGCAATGCCTAACAACAGTTAAAACACCCTAACAAATAGGCAGAACGTCCTAGCAACGTCTAGCAACAGTTAGAACACCCTAACAATTCCCAGCAAGCAGTTAGAACACCCTAGCAATGCCTGGCAACAGTTAGAACACCATAGCAACTGGGCAGAACACCCTAGCAATACCTAGCAACAGTTAGAACACCATAGCAACTGGGCAGAACACCCTAGCAATACCTAGCAACAGTTAGAACACCATAGCAACCGGGCAGAACACCGTAACAGTTCTCAGCAAGCAGTTAGAATACCCTAGCTACCACTCAGATGCAATCTCTAAACTGTTTCAAACTGCAGATTAAGCTTTGTCAGTCTGACATCAAAGTTATTCTTCTTGACCAACTTTCATTTATAGTTGGAGTGTTTATACTTCTCTCTAACTGTTTGGTTGGTGTTGTAGTCAGTATCAGCAGTGAATGTCATCAATGGAAGTGCTGTGTTTGTTGGTTAAAGCAGCAGCACAGTTTATGCTGACTACAGGCCAGTTTGTTATGACAGGAAACAGACGCTCAGGCTTCTTTCCCAGCAGCTGCGGCTAAACGAAAGAGATTTGCATGCATCAGTGTTTGGACCAGGAAAAGATAGCAAGACAGTAGGAAAATCAGATGTTTGTCTCTCACTGTGATCAAAACACAAACACAGCTCTCAAATCAAGTTCATGGCAATATTACGTCCAGTTATAATGATGCACTGTTATGGCATGAGACTGTATTTATGTGGCTTAGTAACAATAGCAGAACCGTTTATTGATTTTTTTTTTTTTTTTTTTTTTAATTTTTTTTTTTAGGTTCAGTAAATATATTATGAAAGTTTAAAATAAGTACTTTTTTAGGTACGTGAGTATAAATATTATCAAAAGAGCCTTTAATGAACAATTTCTTTGGTTTTAAGCTCAAGAAGTAGATATTTTTTAGATCCAATCATGTTTACAGCACTTCTCACTTTCAAAAAAATGTTCTTTTGAACTTCCTATTTATTAAAGAATCCTGGTTTTCACAAAAATAATAAGCAGCACAGCTGTTCTCAACATTGATATTAATAGAAATGTTTCTTGAGTGTCAAATCAGCATATTAGAATGATTTCTGAAAGATCATGTGACACTGAAGACTGGAGTAATGATGCTGAAAATTCAAATATAAAACAGTTATTTTATATTAGAATAATATTTCACAATATTACAGTTTTACTGTATTTTTTTATTAAATAAATGCAGAGTTGGTGAGCATAAAGCACTTATTTAAAAAATTTTATGACCACAATTGAAGTTATTTATATATTTTTTTTGTTGCTTTTTTATTTATTTGTGATTCTCCAAGGTATTTTATAAAACACCGGGGTATTATTATTTTTTTATGAGCATTGTACCATACCAGATAAAATTTTGTTGCAAGCCAATCCACGTTCAGTTGGTTGAAAACACATAAAGTGCACGTGTTGTTTGCTTGATCTCTAAACACTCTTGCTGTTTAGTGTTGCTGGTCCCTCACGTGTCCTGATGCACGTTTTGTTTTTTGTGTAGGATACGACTCTAACAGACGGCAGCTCTTTCAACGCCTCCATGCAGACCTCCCCTGCTTCAATGATCAACCAGTACAAGTTTGAGGAAGAAGAGGAAGACGCTGACACTAAAGATATTTTTGTCACGGTCGATAACCCAGAGAGTCACGTAACAGCTATTGAGACATACATAACCTACCGGGTTGTGACCAAGGTACTGATCTGAGCACAAACTCACAAACTTCACAGTCAGGTTCTGTGAATAATTCTCTCATCTTTTCCATCGTTCTCCCTCACGTCAGACCACACGGAGCGAGTTCGACTCGAGTGAGTTTGAGGTGCGAAGACGATACCAGGACTTCCTGTGGTTAAAGGGCCGTCTGGAAGAAGCTCATCCCACACTTATTGTTCATGTAGGTGAAGTGTGCGAGTCTCCTGCTTATCAAACATTCTGGAGAATGAACACATTATGGAAGTTTATGGGATAAGGAGAGTCGAAATATTCATTTTTCCATGGAAATTTGTTTTAAACTTTAAACTAATGACATAATTTGATATCATTTCACTCCCCTGTCAAAATAATTAAAGGTCTGGTCCATTTGAAAATGTCTTTGGTTGTGGCGTGCTAAAACTCTCATAAAACATTGATTTGGTTGCGTCCCATCAGCCACTGCCTGAGAAGTTTGTGATGAAAGGAATGGTTGAGAGGTTTAATGAAGATTTCATCGAGACGAGGAGGAGGGCGCTACACAGGTTTTTGAACAAAATAGCAGAACATCCCATTTTCTCCAGCAGTGAGGATTTTAAGATCTTTCTCACAGCAGCATCTGGGGTAAGATTGATTGATTGATTTAGTAATTTGATTTAGTTATCTATTTATATATTTTTATACATTACATACATTTCATTCATTCAGTTATCTATTTTTATACATATAATGCAATTTATTTATACATTTTATTAATTTATTCATTTTTATTTAGTTATCTATAAATCTGTCCTATAAATTTTATACAATATTGATTGATTTATACATTATTTATTCATTCATTCATTCATTCATTCATTTTTAATCATCTATTTATTTGTATTTATTTATCTGTTTTTGTACATATACAATTTATTTTTATACATTTTATAAAAATGTATTTAACCTTTCATAGAATTCATTTATTTTTAAATACAATTTATTAATTGATTCATTTATCTTTATTTATATTTATTTATTCATTCATTCATTCTCTTTCTTTCTTTTTTTTTAGTTATCTGCTATTTATTAATGCATTTATAAAATGTATTTTTTAATTATCATTACTATTATTATATCTAGTTAATGTAGTTAATTTATAATCTAGTTAATGAAGTTCTAGTCATTTGTAATACTTAAAAGGTACAGCAGAGGTATTAAACTTTTAAGTACTAATAAACTATTAGAATTTAAGTATTAAAGTATAACTCTGGTGCATAACTCATCTCAAACCATATCTAGAAACCAAAATATCAACAAACTAAGATCTTTTTTGACCTAGACTGGAAAGTGATCACCCAGAGCATCCTAGCAACCATGTAGCAGTGCTATATTATAATTACCTTTTTTTGTTGTTGTGTTGATGTTCCACTGGAAGGTCTTGCTTGTCTGCCAGAGACATCGTTTTCTTCCTAATAAGGACATTAAAACCTGTCTGTGCACACACACACAAACACACACAGTCCCACATTACTCTGATAACCACTGACCTTCTATGTGTTCACTATATGTGATCTCAGTTTTGCTTTATAAGAGGATTATCTTAAATGCACGCAGATAATGTGACAGTTTCTGTGTTTAGCCCTGGCTGAGTGACCTCTAAGATAAGTACTTTATAAAGAGCTCCTCACTTCCCTTCAGTCATAATAAAGGAAGTTTTGCTGTTATGGATATTTGACGCTTCGTAGGCTGCTATGATACACGCTTACAGTTTTATCAGCTATTTGCACTGGTGTTGTCATTACTGGCCGACCATGAAAATTTTCAGCCATTAGAGGCTATTGCTGAAAAAAACGTAGTGGAGTTGAGAATTATTTTGCTGTAGTCTCTATTCAGTAACATCATGCACCGTTCCTATGATCCTCTGCAGGAGTTGACCTCTCATAAGAAACAAGGTCCAGGGTTTCTGAGCCGAATGGGGGATACGGTCAAAGCTGTTGCTGCTGCGGTCAGAGGGGTCAGAAACCGGCCTGAGGAGTTCACCGAAATGCAGGAGTACGTGGAGGCCTTCAGTCAGAAGATCAGCTCTGTTGATAAAGTTACTCAAAGGATCGTCAGAGAGCAGAAAGGTTGGACTTGTCTCATTTGCACACTTTTCAGTGAATTCTCATCTCTAATTGGTTGACACTTAAAGGAAATGTATTTGTATGAACTATAGCTGCTATAAACCATCTGCTGTTGTTGTCACAGAGTACCTGGAGGAGCTGAAGGAGTGTGGGCCGACATATGCGCTGTGGTCACAATCAGAGGAGGAGCTGGCCGAGTCCCTGAAGAACGTGGCAGGCAGTGTGGACAGATGCTGCAAGGAGACAGAGGAGCAGGTCAAACATCTCAGTGATCACCTGATTCCGGTCCTTCATGAGTACGTCCTCTGTGCCGACACACTCAAGGTAGAGTGACAAGATGCTTCTGTTTTGTCTTTCTTAAAGGGATAGTTCACCCTACAATTCAAATTCAGTCATCATTTGTTCACCTTTATATCATTCCAAACCTGTATGACTTTCTTTCATTGGCAGAACACAAAAAGATTAAAAAAAAAAAAAAAATTGATCAAGAGTGGTGGTAGAGACATTTATAATGTTACAAAATATTTTTATTTCAAATACATGAATTTATTTTGAACTTTCTGTTCGTCTAAGAATCATTAAAAAAAATTATCATGTTTTTAACAAAAAACATTCAATGTTGATATTAAGAAATGTTTCTTGTGCAGCAGTTCAGCATATTAGAATAATTTCTGAAGGGTCATGTAATACTGAAGACTGGAGTAATGATGCTGAAAATTCAGCTTTGCATCACAGGAATAAATTATGTTTTAAAATATATTCAAATAGAATACTGTTATTTTAAATTGTAATAATTTTTCACAAAATTTGTGTGTGTTTTACTGTATTTTTAATCAAATAAATGCAGCCTTGGTGAGTATAAGACACTTAATTAATTTTAAAAAAAAAATCATACCAACCCCAAATTTTGCACAGTACTGTATGAATTTATTTAAACATTTTTCAAAAATCTTATTTTACTTTAAAAATAAAAAGGGGTTCAGAACGACATGAGGGTGAGTAAATGTTTTCCATAATCCATAATTTTCCTTTTTAAGTGAGCTATCCCTTTAAGTGTAGAATGTTATTCATTTGTTTTGGTTAAATAAAATGTTCTGTTCTATTTTGTTCAAGGCAAATGACCTGCTAGTATAAAAATCATGTTTGAATTGATATGATGTTTGCTGCATTTCATCCCATCTGATATAAACCTTGATGCAAAGCTATGATCAATACAGCCAGCATTATGTTTTTCCGAGGCTTATTACATATTTCATCCAGCCTTAAATTTCATTAAAATATATTGATCACAATTTTCATACTTCATGAGTATCGATCATGGGTTTTCAGGCGGTACTAAGGAGGCGAGACAACATCCAGGCGGATTTCGAAGCGAAGGCTGAAGCTCTTGCTATGAAGAAGGCCGACAGAGACACGGTAGGGTCTATTATTGACTCTTTCAGTTCTCCACGTAATCCATTCAGGGCTCCTTTGAAAATTCATGGAGATTATTTGTAATAAAACCGAGCTCTAGCTGTCGTCCTGGCTTTCATTAGACAGCGCTGCTGTAAAAGGAATTTGGAGAGATTATACGACTATCGCTGTAGATGTACCTTAAAGCCAGACCGCTCTTGAAGTGGGGCGCTTTCAAATATTACTCATATTGCCCGAGCTAATATTGCCATATTTAAGTCTCTTTGGCTGTTTGAGTTTATTTTTGTCAATTCCATCAAATATCAGGGGCAGGACGCTTGAACGCTCTGAAAGGGCATTAATGGACAAAGTACCAATGGTGTCCAGAGAAGCTTAGCAGCATCTCGGCTCTCTTGTCAATTTAATTATGTGCTTTGATTGAGCGTGGTCCCTGCTGACTTACGCTGCTTACTACAAAAGGCCATTTCCAAAATGAGAAGGTATCCCCAATGGCCTGATTTTTCTTTTATTTATTTTTTTTAACTATATGCTCCAGATTCACTCATTCCCAGTGTGTAGAAGAAACGATAAGCCATATAATGAATTTGAATATGGTCCATATGCAAAAACGCTTGTGTCCACTTTCTGCTTTGGATTATTGTGTAAAATCTGCATAAAATAACTACTAAAAAATAAGTAGAAGTCAGCAATATTGGGGAACTTCTTTTAGAATTGTACTTTGGTCAAGATATAAGTTACTCAATTTAAACCCAGTTAAATGACAGTTTTAAAAAAAAGTATTTAACTACATCAAGGGTTTTCAGTTTTTTGATACACGGACCCCCTTCTTAAAATAGACACCTATTTATTTAAATGTATGATGATCTATTTTATTCTGTGGGGAAAAAAGTAAAAATCGTAAAAATGTGTATAAAATATTATGTGGAAAATATTATTATAAATTTACTTTTCATTTTATTTATATATATATATATATATATATATATATATATATATTTCTCTATTTTTTTCTGCTCATTATTAAGTGATTTTAAATCTGTAAACCTGTGGAGAAAATTAACTTGACTTTAAATTTTTTTTTAATTATTATTATTATTATTATTATTATTATTATTAATATTATTTATATTTTACACTAATTACTCTGATTATTAATTATTTTACACTAAGTACTTTTTAAAGTATCTTTTTAAATAAATGTTAGATGATATTTATTATTGCAGTAAAACGAAAAGTTAAACTAAATAGTGACGATCAGCAGCGTTTAACATTTTGCTACAAAAGACCTAAAGCACCAATAAAAAACCTTGTGAATTGTTTTTTTCAGTTCATTTACACAAAAGAAGCGATTGACTAAAATGTCATTGTAGGTGAGGGCGTTTGCTTCTGTTAACTGGAGTGTAAAACTACTTGTGCTATGTAATGTTACAAAAACTAGTAGTTGATGGCTTGCGGGGATTTAACCAATACCCCAATATAAACCCAGTATAGGATTTCTGAAATATCATAGTGTGATGTTATTCCCGCAGTAAACGGGTTTTGTGACTTCAAGTCCAGACGTGTTCATATTCATGTGTCAATTGCTCATGTGTCCATTGAAGGAATCTAAGGTGCTGAGTTTAGCATGGGACAGCTTGGTGGGACGATCCCCTGAGGAGGTCAAACAGCAGAAACAGCAGAAACTTAAGGGCGAGATTAAGGAGGTAACATTCCCCCTTAGCACTTAGGCTTGGCCTGACTAGCTTCTTCTGGCTTTATCTACTCAAGGGTTCATTTGACATGGTACATGGTTTTTCTGAGGCGACCACACCTTGATATGAGGGTGTGTTGTCGCCTTGTCTTTGTTTCACACATTTTTGCTTAGTTTAGGCCAGCATGTGGCTTTACGTTTGAATGCTGTGGTGTGTGATGTCAACATCTACGCTTCCTAAAACGCTGTCTAACATGCTGTGGCTATTTTGAGTGGATAACCGCCTAATATTTCACTCTGCTGAGCATGTTAGTATAGTAGTCTTTTACTTATGGAATCAAGGTGTGGTGCATGTGACCTTTTTCAGAGTTGTCCCTCCACTTTGTGCTACAGACATGAATAAAACCTTAAATCATGTGGCTTGTTGAAGAGAGGTGTGTTATTACTTTCTTGGAGATCAGAGCCAGTTGCAACATACCCATCAGACTGAGCAAAGCCTCAATTTTTATTTTATGGGTTTTGTGTTGAGGGATTATTATAGTTTTTATATTTATTTTTGTTTTGTTTTGTCCTGTCATTGTTATTTTTAGTAGCAGCACCCCCCCCCCCCCACCCAATATTTTAGCCCTAATATTTTAGGGCTGCCAAAGTTAATGCATTCATGTTAATATATTATTGATTGATTGATTGATTGATTGATTGATTGATTTGATTGATTGATTGGAAGTTTACCCCATCATTGTTATTTTAAGCATTTTCAGTCTTTATTTTACATTTTAGTATTTTAGGGCCGCCAGAGTTAATGAGTTAACTTAATATTATTTAGTTTATTGTTATTAGTCATTGTTACTTTTTTCTACATTTTTCCTTTATATAAATTTTAGTAATTTGTAGTACTGCCAAGATTAATGTGTTGACTTTATTTATTTATTTATTTATTTTATTTTATTTATTTTTTTTCAGTTTACCTCATTTTTACAGCATTTTTTATTTACAGTTTTTCTTATTTTAGTATTTTAGGGCTGCCAAAGTTGACTTATTTTAGTTTATTTTTGTTTTTTCCCAGTTGTTAGTTTTTGATACTTTCATTTTAACTAAAATAATTCAGTTTTCATTTCAGGTTTTCATTTTCATTTTAGTTTTCACTACTAGTTTGGTTTGTTATAATATCATAGAGACTTAAAATTGGTCTCTTTTGACTTGTTCAAAAAGTATCCACATAGCAACACCCTGGCAACCACTCAGAACTGTATTGGAGAGTTTTGCATGGACAAGCAATGTAAAAATCTCATTGTTTCTGCTTTTGTCATAATGTTTGCTAGCAGACTATGTGAGTTTTTAGCAGTTAGCACAAATACTCCAGACAAATTGAGCTGGGATTCCCAGACGTGAGTTATGGGGTTCGAACCCGGTCTGCATCACTTTCTCATCCTGCTGCTCTCTCTTTTCCACATCATTTCCTGTCATATCTTTCACTCTAAATTAATGAATAAAATACTGTAGGATGCTGCCATGTGCTTTCTGTCCAGTAGAGGGCACTAAAGGTAACTATAAACAAGTGGAATATCATCATTCCTTTTATGGAAAACTCTCTCCAATAGGTCTAAATACACGAGACACTTACTTCAGTGGTGTCGACAAACTTGAATATGTGACTCAAGTTTGCTCAAGGTGATTCATTCATATCTTTAAGAGTGGATGTTAGAGTCAATTTGTTTGGCTTTGTGTATAAATGTGTGTGTTTGGGTGACAGCAACATCAGATCAGCGGAACTAATGATCTGGCCTGCTTGTCAGAAGCGAGACGGGGCTGTAGACAACGTCTCGTCCCTTGAGCAATGCGTCCACTCGCCAAACACAACTGCTGTTCCACAAGACATCCTCACATCTGATTCACACGAACACACACTACAATGGAAATGAGATGGAGCTCTAACAGACAGCTACCTCTGACCTTCATTAGCTTACCTGTCAATAAACAGCTCGTGCTCTCTTTCTTAAATGTTTCTCTCATTCTTGGCCCACTGATCTGACATGCCACCGTTCCCACAGGCTTGTCATTCCCGACATCACTGGGCATGTTTACTGTTCATCTCTCTCTATGCTTAGACACTGATACTGCTGAGTGTCATCTGGATGTGCTTTCACCCCTAGAGAGCTTGTGCACTAAATAGAGTATGATAGAATTGTTAACAGCCACCTTGTGAGCCAATCACAGGCTGCACAGTGACAGGAAAGCTGTTGTGCATTGTGCAAAGATACACATTAAACACAATATGGCCGAAAGTTTGTCAACACCCCTGGAATAACTAGAGGGATTTACTACTATTCAGCTACAAAATCTACTTTTAGTTTTAATTGCATTTATTGGATCACAACTGTAAAAACAGTAATATTGTAAAATAATATTGCTATCTAAAATAATTGTTTTAATATATTTTAAAATGTAGTTTATTCCTGTGATGGCAAAACTGAATTTTCAGCAGCCATTATGGTCTTCAGAAATCACTATAATATGCTGATTTGGTGCTTAAGAAATATTTATTATTATAAATGTTCAAAACAGTGAAAACTGATATTCTTTCAGAATTCTTTGATTAGAAAGTTTAAAATAACTGTATTTATCTAAAATTGAAGTCTTTTCTAACATTATAATGTTTTATTTTACTGTTAATTTTGATCAGTTTAATTCATCTTTGCTGAATGAAAGTTCTAATTTTTTTGAAAAAAAAAAAAATCTTACAGACCTCAAGCTTTTGAAAAGTAGCATAGGCAGTACAGAGGCAGATCAGTAAATTTGGGGGCAGAGTAAATATGAATAACTGACAATTATGATTGTCTGGTTTGAAAGCAGATTCAAAACTGTCAGATACACTTAACATCATTGTTTAAACAACTCAGACTTTTGAGACAACGTGCAGGGAGCCAAGAAACAAATTAACTTAATTACAGTGACCGATCTAATTGATATCAGAATATTGAATTAATTCCTGCATGCTCAGCAGGATTTTACAGGAGTTATACTACTCTGTAATGAAAGTTTTTACAGCGCTCTTAAAATGGCTGTTTGTCAGCAGTCTGATGGCAGAAGAGCTGTTCTGATAATATTGGTGGTGGCGTCGTGGTTTTAACTTGTCCATTCAGAGCTACATGACTTGTCATCTCTATGAGTCACAGGTCAGGATTAGGGATCCACAAAACTACATATTTTCAAAATTGGTTAGTCAGTAGGTCATCTGAAGGATTAGTTGACGAGTCTGTCTTAAGGAAATCCTATAGAATTAGGCGGGTTTAGGGTTGAGACCACAGACCCGATTAGATTGGTTCTTAGCAATATATGTTAAATGCTGCGCTTTCAATAGAATAAATAACAGATTTTCAACAAATAAATAAATAGACTAAATAAAAACAACCTTTTATTGCATTTCTTATTATTATCAATGTTAAAAACAGTTTTGCTGCTTAATATTTTTGTGGAAACCATTATATTTTTTCTTGATTCTTTGAATAGAAAGTTTAAAAGAACAGCATAAAGCAGCTCACAGCAAGACTTGCTCTTATCATCCGATTGTGGTTGCATCTCTCTATTAGTGTTACTTGACCTTTTTGCTGAATGTGACTCTACCGACCACAGTAATCTTTTGGGTAGGTTTGAAAATTATGTTGGCATTAGGTGAATTGCATTGGCATGTTTCAAATCATACTTATCTGACCGTTATCACGGAAGAGGTGTCATATTGATCACAAGTTCAGTATGTAGTACTGCAAGGCTCAGTACTAGGACCATTGCTTTTCATCCTGTACATGCTACCTTTGGGAGATATCATTAAGAAACCTGAAAGTAGTTACACTGACAGTAGTCTCTCTATATTCCTTTGAGGCCCCATGAAACATACCAATTCACAAAACTAACAGAATGCATAGTTAATATTAACATTTGGATGATTCACTTTCTACTACTAAATTCAGAAAAAACTGTCTGACTCCTGACCGCGTTTTTCCATCTTAAAAATATTTCTAAATAACAACCTTTATCTGAATACTTGTCTACTTGTGAATGGCCTTCAATAGAGAAAGAAGCTGTTTGGTTCCCTGATGGTCTAGTTATGACATCTACCAGCAGAGGCTAACAGGACCATGCTAACCAACCAATCCTTGTTTGTTCAGATGAGAGATGATCTGGATAAGGCAGAGGACCGGCTGGAGTGGGCAAATAATGCACTCAAAAGCGACTGGACCCGCTGGCAAAAGGTCATGAGAACCGACCTACGATCAGCCTTTGTCGACACAGCAGAGAGGAACGTCAGCTACTATGAAAAGGTGAGGTGTTTGCTTAGTCCAAAATATTTTTTTCTGATTAATATTCACTTTTTTGGTGTCTTTTTTATAAATTTGTTGTTGCCATTTTATAAAAGCAATAAGCCGCTCGAGGTCGTCGGTTACTGCTCTAAATTTGATCAAGCTTTAAAATAGTGATGTAATTGAGAAATTTTAGTCATGAGAGAGAAACATTCACAGCTACTGTATGAGGTGGTAAAAAAATGATTCCTGTTGAAGACTTGGACAAACCGCCAACAGATTTTAGAGGGATGCATGTGGCCATCTGCCTGCATTCATTTGCACAGCCGCCCTGGATATGTGCCAGCAGAGGGTGGTAGTATCTCATTTTTATCCCTGCTGACAAGTAATTGCACTCCAAGTCTATAAATGTTGACATTGCTTGCTAGATTGGATGTGTATAAGCTGGTACACTGCTTAATTTATCTTTTTTAAAGCTCTCTTCCTTTCCTTTTCAGTCTTAAACTGTAAATTTCGACCTCAAAGTTGAAAGTCTTTTATAATAGCACAAAATAAAATGAGAAGCAAAGGAAGAAGTGTTAAACTTTCAAAGTTTTAGAGATGCTGTGATCTTGGTTACCTGCTGTGCCCTAGAGAACAACCTGTTGTTGGACAGAAACAGATTAATGAGTTTATAGCGATAACGAATATGACAAACTCTCTGTTTGGTCTCTAGAGAGGTTGAGGAGACAACCAATGGGAAATTTCAGATGCAAACAGACTCGAAAATAAGCCTTGCTGTATGAGAACTGTCACTCACACCAGTGTTAGGGAAGCTACTTTAAATGAGTAGTTTGGCAAGCTGCAGTTTCAAAGTAGTTTTGACTACAGACAGAAACTGACAAAACCATGACAAAAACTAGCAGTCAAAATAGCAGTTTGTAAAAATAGAAAAACTAATTAACATTCACTATAGTATGAACAAAAGCTAAATACAATTACAGAAAAAAATAATTGAAGTTTTTATTCTTTCAGGCATTTTTTGTTTTGTAATGTGACAATTAGGGGCAGATCAATCGAAAATAATATAGAATAATAAACCGAAGTGCTTAATAAGGCTAATGCTGCCACTGTATTTTTTAAAACTTAAAGAGACGCACCACATGAAATTGTCTCATTAACACTGTAAAAAAAAAATCATTAAAAAAGATTATTGGAGTATGTTTTACAAGAAAATACTATTTCACTTTATTTATTTCAACATTTCTGAAGTCACTGTTACTTGCCAAACCTTATAATTATTTGTGAAATTCAATATCAATTTCTGAATGAAATTTGCTTCCACAATGATTTTATTTTTCAGTGTACATGATACAAATGGCCTCAAATAAAGCTTCAATATATTTTAAAAAATTCTATGCTATAAACTGCCTAAATTATGGTTAATCCAGCAACTAGTTGTTCTAGTGAATCCAGTCTTTGCTGCTGAATCATAAATGCCTTTGAGACATTCAGCAGCACCACATTTATTATTTTACTGTGCACAAATACTGCAGTATGTTATGTGTTTCACAAATAAAACTTAAACTTTGATGGCATTATTTTGAGCATGGTGCAGTTTCTGGTAAAATGTGTGCCATCGTGTGCTGAAATTTGTGATATAAAGCTATTGAGGTATCAATAAAACTGATTAAAACTAAACTGAAATTGAAAACTAAAAAGCAAGAAACAGAAATAAATACTGCATGCTCACAGGGCCCTGCAAGACAGCCTGTACCTCACACGTGTGTTTTTATGTAACCTCCAGGCAAAGAGGCATTTTTATTTAATGTGGAAGGAAGAGCCTGACAGCATCAAACACTGACCTGAAAGAGAATAAGGTGTGAGGAAAAAAAAAAACAGAGTAGGTGGAGGAATGAGAAAATGGGTTTGTGTAAGAGAACTTCACCAACCTTGGTCTTTGGGGATATCTGTTAATATGAGAAGATCCAGGCTAGAAAATGTGGTCAAACACAGTTGTGGAAGTGGTTAGTGTTGCATAGAAGAAGATGGTCGTATTTTGGGGTTCCTTACACTTTCTGGAAGTCAAATGCTGGTGTATAGAGCTCCATTATGTGGTGATATTTGTGATAGACTAATACGCTGGTCCAATATTTGACAGTTTTAAAGGGATAGTTCACAAGTACTATTAAAGTTTTGTTTTTTTTCTTTGCGCACAAAAAGTGTTGTAAAAGGTTGAAACACTGATGTCACATAGACTATTTTAATGATGTCCTTACTACCTTTCTGGGGCTTGAATGTGGAAGTTGTGTTGCTGTCTGTGCAGGGTCAGAAAGCGCTCAGATTTCATTAAAAATATCTTAATTTGTGTTCTGAAGATGAACGAAGGTCTTATGGGTTTGGAACGACATGAGGGTGAGTAATTAATGACAGTTTTCATTTTTGGGTGAACTATCCCTTTAAGATCATCGCAGATTGTCACATTTTTAATTAACAAATATTCACACTTTCCTTATCAGTTCCTCAATACTTGGTATTTATAAGTACATGGGACTAGATTGGTTGGGTGGCACCATTATACCATTTTGCGTTCAAGAAGCATAGTTACAGGCAGCATAGTCTAAATAAAATATTGTTTGCATAAACTGAAGTTAATTGTAAACAGCTTTTTCCTTTAAAGCATGAAGTGTGAACATTTACTAACCAAAAAAATGAATAGCAGTTTTAAAATAACTTGGAGCTCATTGTTATGCAGCTAATATAATTTGTGTGTGTGTAGTGTATTGGTCCCACACTTGTAATTTGGAGGTTATTGGTGGGAGTTAGTTTAGAATTGCTCTGACTTATTAAAAAATAATTACTGAATCAGTGTGTTTTTTCCAAGACTAAATAGTGCTCTACTGTGTAATAATTATTACATTATTGTAATACTAATCTTCAACTTTTCTTTGTTCTCTGTTCTTTTTTTCTTGCACTTCTACCATTCTCCCAGCTGAAGTAATTTTCTCATGACAAATGGGAAAATTGCCGACAAGTCATTAACCGCTGAGATGTGAAAAATGCATTTTCCACCTCAGATTGTGACCCCTTCAGTTTCATTTTTGAGCTGGAAGGGTCAACCAGTGTACTTTAAAGGGATAGTTCACTCAAAACTTTCAAATAATTATCAGAATTTGCAGGTAAATTCTGCAATTATTTGTTCCGAACCTGTATGACTTTTTCTTCTGTGGAACACAGAATGATTTTTACTTTTATTCAATTACAATATTTAATTATAATTTACAGTTATAATATTTTTATTATTATTATTATATTTTATTTTTATATTAGAATATATTTTCTGTTTGTATTTATATATTTAATATAATTTCTATATTAAATTATACTGAATTATTATCAGCTTCCAGGTCTAAACAACACAGTGCACTACTGTATAATATTAATTATTCATTTTCACATCTTGCTTTATAACCTATCATAAAGACATTTGCATCTGACCTGCATTTGACCTTCCTGTACACATCATTAAGCTGTAACAATGCAAACTCTAATATAAGGAACAGTGTAACCCTGCATACTTGTGTGGGTGGATGTTCAACATTTGCATGCCGCTTAATACAAAAAAAACACACTGCAGCCATGTACTGCAACATGGCAACTTCAGAGAATTGCCATGGAGATACCATAGCAACAAGGCTGTAGCCGAAACGATAGCAAAGATGAGGAAGCTGTCATTAAACGTTAGATATAATTCAGCCAGCGCAGAGCCTTCAAACACAGACCGCAGAAACATTCCTCTTGTTACCAACAGCTGATGCAACTGATGTTTAAAAATTCACATCTCAAGCCGTTCGACCGCGTTTCTCTCCTCCTGTAGCTGAAACAGAATGTTTTTTGCCGTCTGATCTGCGCAGTTACGTCTCAGGTGTGTCTGTGTTGATGATTGTTATTATTCATGCATCGCTGCCTGATTAGCGCCACATTTGGCTGAGAGCGGTTGGACTGGCAACAGAGCTAATGATCCTCCTGGTAACACAAGGGCCATTACTGAGACTCAAACTATCAGTAAGTGTGTGTCAGACAGGGACGTGTTGCAAAACAAGCCCTAAATTGGTACTGACGGTGTTCAAGCCTTGTCACCCAGTCAGTGATCTGGAATAGTCACATGGGTTTGCATTGTGCCTTTCTGCTTTATTGTAGTGTTATTGTGTCCTCATGTGCACTGCATTGCAAATACAGCTTTTGTTGTTGATTCTGAGGCTTGAAGAACATGTTCTTAAAAGTTAGTTGTGTTCAACTTTTCTTTGTTCTGTTCTTTTTTTTTTTTTTTACTCGCACCACATTTACCTTTTTCTCAGCTGAAGTCATTTTCTCATGACAAATGGGAAAATTGCTGACGCTGAGATGAGAATAATGCATTTTCCACCTTTGAATGGAACGGATTCGTTTTCATTTTTCTTGAACTCGTTTGACCAAGTTGTGCTAGAAGGGGGTCAATCAATGGGGACTTCACCCAAAAATTTAAATTCTGTGATTTACTCGCCCTAATGTCATTCCAAACCTTTGACCTTTTTCTGTTTTTGTTTATTTATTGAACATTGGTGTCTGTTTTTAATTCCAATTTAAATATCATAATTGTACATTAATATAATACATTTTCTTAACTGTACTAATTATAATATTTAATTAAATAATTTATTTATATTTTTATATTAATATATTTTAATTATTGAATGCTGATGTCTTGTTAATTATAATTTCTAAAATAATTTAATATTTTTATAATAATCACTTTATATTTCTTTATTATATTTATCTAATATATTTACTATTTCATATGTATATTAATATAAATGTTACATTTTCTTAATTATACTAATTATAAATTATTTAAATTGTTTATTGGACATTAGTGTCTCTTATTAATTACAATTAATTTTGTAATGTAATATTAGAATTATAATATTACATTCTCTCAATTACTCGCCCTCATGTCATTCCAAACTTGTATGACTTTTATTTTTGTTTATTTATTGAACATTTATGTCTGTTTTTAATTCTAACTTAATTATAATATTTGTGCATTAATATAATAATCAGTTTCTTAAACTAATCATAATATATATTTATGATTGAAATCATTTATTTTTAATGGTTATATATTAATATCTTTTGATTATTGGATGTCTTGTTAATTATAATATTTATATAATAATTACTTTATATTTCTTCATTATATTTAATATCTACTATATTTACTATTTAATATGTATAATATAAATGTTATCTTTTCTTAATTGTGCTAATAATAATAATAATAAATTATTTGAGCATTAGTGTCTGTTATTAATTACATAATTTTATAATATGATATATTAGAATATTAGAATTAGAATATTATATAATTTATAGTTTCACAATTCTACTCTATTTTTTTATTATTTGAGTTATTTGATTTATCTATAATTATTTATAATTTATATAAAAATATATTTTAATTATTAAATGTTGCTCATTGAATGTTCTTTTATTAATTATAATTTCATATGTATATATTAACAAGTATAATTTATGTGTATATATATATATATATATATATATATATATATAATTTATATTTATATATTTATTTTTTTAAATAGTTATGCTAGTTATATAATCAATATTTTTTTAATTCTTGAATGTTGATTGTGGTTTTAAAGTAGTTCAGCTTTGTGTCATGCTTACTACCCCTAAACCATGGTAAAATCACTATTATTTGCATTCAACAATTCACCGTTCGGATTTATCCTAACTTTAGCAAGCGAAATATGATCATTCTTTGCATATGCTTTCGTTCCAATCCTGCATTTATATGAATGAAAGTGAATGGCACACTAAGGCTGATGATACACGGGGCAACTTTTTGAGCAATGTTGCCGGATGACTGATCTAAAGTATCCAGATAGAAATTTGTTACCCATTTTCAGTGGAAATGTGCCTAAGCAACATTGCTCAAAAAGTTGTCCCATGTATCATCAGCCTAAAGTCCTGAGCAACTGCTGCAGCTTAATCAATATCTTGAACTTGACACAGATGTCGACTGTTTCCCTAAACTCCACTGTTTGCTACTGAGACAAATATAGCCGTGTCCTAGTGTGATTTGGAGGGCGACTGTGGTCCAGCGCCCTCATGCACGGCCTGTCCGAAGTCGTTTACCGAGGTCATGTCACGTCTGAATCCTGTGGTGATGGAGTGCATTGATTAACTGCTTTTGACAGTCGGTCAGCCGCAGCCAACGCTCCTCCAGAGATTCTGCTATGAAACATCCGAGCGGTTTGGACCGAGGGTGTTGAGGTGTTTAGGGGCCTGGGCGGCGACTGACGAGTCCCGGTGAGGACATTTATCAAGGGCTTAGAATCTTGACACCTAAATGGCACTCGGGATGAGGAGCGACCGCAGCTTGTGAATGAAATTGGAAACCAAATGGCAGCCACTTGTCAGGCCTCACGCTTAACGCTGTTTAAATGTCTACATATTTCACTGCAGTCAAGACTTTTTACTGATGTGAGAAGGCAAAAATAAATAAAGGGTTCAATTAAGTATCAGTGAAGGGTTTAAATGGTTGTATATGGATAGTGTTGCACTCACATTTGCTTTGGAAAATACATTTAATAAAATAAAAATCTAGTGATGATTATTAATAATTTAATTAGCTTAATTTAATCGAATAATTTTATATATTAATATATAAATATATTTTATATAGAATCACTTAATATAATCAATTATAATTATATTATATTGTGCCATATATATATATATATATATATATATATATATATATATATATATATATATTATACACTATTATTTGAATTATTTATAATACTTGCATATTAATATTTTAATTATTGAACGTTGGTGTGTTATTTATTGAATATTTTCATCTGATTAATTTGTAATATTTATATACAATTATAATGTATATTTTCATAATTAGTAGTTATTAGTATATTTACTATACTCTAGTATATTAATATATACAATTTTACATATATATATTTTTTTTTTTTGGTTAATTACAATTTAGATTATGTATTTTATAATTAGTATATATTGTACAAGTTATATATTTAGAATTATATAATTTAAATGTATTATTTTTATTTAAATTATTACATTGCTTCTAACATTGCTTGTGTATATGTTCTCTTGCAGTGTTTGGCTGTTTGGGAGTCGTTCTTGCATTCTCAAAGGACAGATGCTGAAGGAAATGGAAAGGTTGACTTTTCCTAATCTCTCATGGTGCTTTTATCTGAACGAGACCACCAAAGACGCTTTTACTCCTGCAGAAGCCAACAAGATTCATATTTCGAGACTGAGGCACCAAAGAGAGGGACATTCGCCCTGTACAAACATCTCCCAGCATTCACCAACTCACCCAGAGAGATCGAAATGAAAGGAGAATTTTCTCTGTCATCAGTACGTTTGGCCCACGTTTGAATTTTTGATAATGGGGAAAAAAATTATATTGCCAAATCTTTTATACTGAGAACTATTTTTCATTTTTGTTTATATAAATACAACACAGGAGATGAAAAAAAAAAAAAAAAATAATGCAATTCCTGGAAAATGAAGATGCACACATTATGGCTTTGTTGCATCATCTGACCTTTCTAGTGAGGATTTTATCCATATGATGTTTGCGATTCATATGTCCTGCCCTTTTGCAGATCAATGCAAATGCTGTTTACCTCTTATCAGAGCTGCCTCGCTGCAAAAACCATTCGATTAGTGTAGAAATAAATATAAATTCACTCTGAATGGATGCATTTCTTGCATAGGACTGAATTCATCATTGTGCTATTCCATTCAGGTTACTGAAGCTGCATCTTTATGCAAAAATCATATATTGAAGATGATGCTGACATTCCAGAATTGTTTACGTGTTACTGAAGTGCATAAATCAAAAGAATTTACTCATTGCCTTTGAATATGAAATGTGTATTGTTTTAGATACTTCCATATGATTTTGAATGCGGTGCACTAATATCAGAACGTGTAATAAATTGCAACCTGATTTAAAACTATGCTTTTACGGATCAGTAGTGAATTTAATGTCTTGGGTTTATCTGTGTATTCTTGGAATAGCTGTAAAGAAAATTATTGAAAAGATGATTGAAAGAAGTCTTGTGGTGTGTGTTTTTATTCTCTCTCAAGGGAAAATAAGCAAACAGTTTGGTATGTTGGATCCTAAACTGGGTTACCATCACAGCTTGTTCACATGAAACATTAAAGAGCTCTTTAAATAAATCTGTGCCATAAAATTATTGCTTTATTTATTAGAGGAGTTGATTAAATACAAAATATATAAGGTTGTACTTTAGGGTTAATTCTGGTGTCTTCAAACCGGTTCTTTTTATAAATTAAAAACATATATTACAATCAAAAACAAATTACTCTTGCAACAGGTTGTTTTTAGTGAATGAAACAGGCCTACATACAGCACAACCAGTATTGCCTGATTCACAAACAAATTACTTTATATTAACTAGTTCTTTGTAGTGATACAAAAACAAAGTGCATCCGATGTAATACAATTCACAAACAAATGACTCTTATGAACAGGTTCTTTTTAGTGAATCAAAAGCATACAGTGCAAACAATATAGCCCGAGTCACAAACAAAAGACTCTTATGAACAGATTTTTTTTTAGTGAATCAAAAGCATACAGTGCAAACGTAACCTGATTCACGAACAAATGACTCTTATGAACAGGTTGTTTTTAGTGAATCAAAAGCAAACAGTGCAAACGATGTAGCCCGATTCACACACAAATGACTCTTATGAACAGGTTCTTTTTAGTGAATCAAAGCATACAGCGCAAACAATATAGCCCGATTCACAAACAAAAGACTCTTTATGAACAGGTTGTTTTTAGTGAATCAAAAGTATACAGTGCAAAAAATGTAGCCCGATTAACAGATTAATGACTATTATGAACAGATTCTTTTTGGTGAATCAAAAGCATACAATGCAACCAATGTAGCCTGATTCACGTACAAGTGACTCTTCTGAACAGGTTCTTTTTAGTGAATCAAAAGCAATGCAACCAATGTAGCCTGATTCACAAACAAATGACTCTTACAAACAGGTTCTTTTTAGTGAAGCGAAAACATTAGCTGTACCTTGAAGTTGATGAATTTGTGAATTTAGCCAGCTTAGCACTACTTTTGCTTGGCTTAGGAAAAACTCACCCTTTAAGCACTTGTGAAAGATCATTTTGAGAGATAATTGATATCTCATAGTTTTTCAAGTTCATTCAGTTTCTCCGTCAGATCTCTCCCTGGACCACTGAAGTCCATCCATGTGGACATGAATACTCCAGAAGCCTGGAATGGAAAAAGGAAAACCAAGCCCAGACTTGTCCCAATCCAAGAACCAACACCCTTTACCAAATGCACTCTGTGCATCCACAGACTTAATCACTATTATCTCTGGCAGATGCACATATGTCAGTGTCTCCACAGCAATATTAATTTACTATTTGGTTTGTAAGTAAGTGCGCTACGAATGTAAAAGCAAATGAATTTTATTCCACGGTGCTTTCATTTTTCCCTGCCATCAGCAGCAGCTGTTCCCTGACTCAAGCGTCTGAGTCTTCCCTGGCAGAAAGCAGCTCTGCTCTGGGCTTTCCTCATGGAGACTTGGAGAAGGGAAGTACATGCATGCCTGAGTGGCCAGATGGATCAAACAGCCTCAGGAAAGCCCACAGTTTCCTTCCACTCGTCATGCTTCTATCTTCGAGTGCAAGACTTCAGCGTGACTAAAGAGAAACTGCCAGAGGACGATTTCAAATACTGCCATTTCAAAGCTAAAAAGCTTAATAGAGTTATCTTTGCCTTAGATGTTTCTCCTCAGACTCTTTAGAAGAAATAAAATACATTCAAAGCAGCTAAATAATTTGGTAAGTTTTGTTCAGGTATCAGCTGTTGGCAGTGGGAAGGCCGCTGTCAACGTCACCTTGACCAGTTACTGAAGCGTGTCCAAGTTCCTGGTTACTGTTGTGTCTCTTGTGTGTAATTATGGCGTTGGGTGTGAACATGGCCATGTCAAAGCGTTCAGAAGAGACCACGAGACAAAAGTGTGCCAACATGCAGCTCATGGAAAATAAACAGAAAACTAAAAGGTACAGTTATTAGCTTCTTTTGATTATTATGCTTCCTAAATTTTGCCCAGTATTGATCTGCATGTTAAATCACTTAAAGGGACAGTTCATCCAAAAATATGTATATAGTTATATATCATATATAATTATAATTCTGTCATTTAATCACCCTCATGTCATTACAAACTCACTTGACTTTAGAAAACAATATAGTCCACAAGTCGTATGGACTAAAGTAAGAATCACTACATGATTATATTGGATATGATTTTATTATGAAAAGAGCAGCTCAGAAATACATAATGTAGATTTTTGTATTCCAAAGAAAAAAAAATTGTAACTATTTTAAAATAAATGTTTGATTTTATTGTACTTACTTTATTAATAATGATTAGAATAATAATTCATGTACACATGTATTAGATACATGTCTGTTTCCACCACTCAATTATATATGCATTACATATTATATATATATATATATATATATATATATATATAATTTATTTAATCATTGATTTATTTATTTTATTTTATTTTATCTTATTTTTTATTTTTTTGAGGTGGAAACAGGCTTCCTCAGATGTTGTAAATAGCTAAATAAAAATGTTTTAGCTTTTAGTTCTCTGTGTTATGGAAGCCCATTTCTACTCACAAGTTAAAAAAATTAATTGTAACTTTATATCTTCCAATTTTGAGTTTTATATCACAATGTGAATTTCTGTCTTCATTTAAACTTTATACTCTGGGTTGGAAGCAGTTGTATCAGCTCTGCTCTCTCTCTCTCTCAGTGTTGCTGTAAACCGCAATCTGCTGGAGGAATTAAGAGTTCTCACACCGTCAAAACAAGCCATTTCTATTGTATGCTGCACTGAACACAGGGCTGGAACAGAGAAAATGACTCTGTTTTGTTTCTGCATTACGCAGTAGCGCTGATATTAGGTGATGGTAATGGAAAACAATAGCCAGGAATAATTATGGACTTCCATGACTCATTGGTCCTGGGCTACAGAGTCATTCTCTATCAGATGAGAGGTTTGATGAGCTGCAGGAACATTCACAGGGAATCTGTTAGCATTGTATGCTCCATTCATTTGACTGCCTACTAGGCACTGATGTCGTTTTGCATAGTGAAGAGCTTCTATTGTCCTGCCTGTTACCATCACATCAGAAACAATTCAACACCAACCATCATGCTGAATACAACATACTAGCTGCTGCTTTGTAAAAAGTCTCCTGTCAGTCCTTTCTGTGGAAATCTAATTTAATTTTTGACTTCACTGTGGTTCAATTCAGTTAGCAGATCTCCGAAAATTACATTTTGTTGCTCAAAAGTTGCTTTTTAGTAGTTTAGGAGACATTTCCCAAAGAGTTTTATGAAGTATCTATCTATCTATCTATCTATCTATCTATCTATCTATCTATCTATCTATCTATATGTCTGTCTATCTGTCTGTCTGTCTAATAAATTATCTGTAAAAAATATTTATATTACAAATATTAGAATATAAATAGTAAATAGAATAATATAGTTGAAATTTAGAATTATATATATATATATATATATATAATTTAAATGAAATTTAAATCATGGAAAATTACCCATTTAGTATCAATTATTTAATGCAAATAGACAACAACGTCATTATACGTCATGTTTAATGGTCGAATGTCATTATTACAGAAACTGCACTCTATCTTCAGACTTTAAAAAGTTGTATTCTGAAAATGCATTGTATGCATTTAAATTTTTATGCATTCAAAATTTTTCCACAGAAAAGGTGAGAAGAGGGATCTGTGCTGTGCTTGGGAATGTTCTGATACGGATGGCGGAATCAGCGGTAAGCAATCAAATCCATTTATATTCAGTCAGGGAATCTATGTAAGTCATGGCTTACATCTTAATGAATCTAGCTAAAAGGAATAAAATGCTGCCAAAGAAAAATCAATAATACTCTCTGAAATGGCTCTAATGCCACATCAGAGTCCTAATCAGAGCCCTGAGTGACAGTCCCACTGAGTTCCCTTAAACATGGTTTAGTTCAAGCAGCAGGAGATGAGATAATGGACGATGCTGGCGTTTTCCTGTGTGCGACCTGCGTCTAATTACACAGTTGCTTTCACCTGCTGCTACGGGAAATTCCTTGCGGGGATCTGGAGGCGTCCATTATGTGCGGCGCAAACATTTGTCTGCTACTGAGTCTAGCTTGCTACCCAGCATGCCTCAAAATCACCTCGCAGTGTGTATCGGGACTGAAAGGCGCGACTTCCTGCCAATCACTCAGCATGTAGAGGTTTCTCTGCACATGGAGACATGATGCTTAATTTGCTCATGTTGTTCTGTTTTGACTGGTTATTATGTTTGTTTATGTTTATAACTATTGTTTTGACTGGAGGGCGAGAATTGATTTGTCACTAAAGCAGTTTTCGGAAAGACAATAACCAGGTTAGGAGTTATGGGATACTTGGCACACATTTATGTTAGCAAGATACAAAATTAATGCGGCTTCATCCACATACAAAAAAAAAAAAAAAAAAAAAAAAAAAAAAAAATTTTATACACAAAGTTCATCTCTAAAATAGCCTAAGCCATCTAGATTGATCTGATTTGTTGGTTTTAGAGGGCGCTTTTCATCTTAAAGGTGCCATAGAATGCGTTGATACAATATTTTAAATTGTTCTCTGATATCTACATAGAAGGTATGTGGCTTAGGTAAGGGCAAAAATTCTCCAGAAACGATTTTACATGTCCATTTACAACCCTAGGATTTGTCCCTAGAATGAAATGGTCTGTTATTACCTTATTTGGAAGGGTCATGAATAATAATGTTGAGCTCTGCTCTGATTGGCTGTTTCATAGCACGGCTCAATGTTGAGCTCTGCTCTGATTGGCTGTTTCACAGTATGGCTCATTTCAGTAGCTCACAGGAAGGAAACACAGGGAAAATATATATTTCAATACTTTCTTGCGCCGTTATATCATTGGGTAATTATACTGTAAATAAAATGCAGGCATCAGGAAGCAGCTATTAATATGCTGGGCATTGAAACTGCTTTCAAATGCACGATCGCATTTTACTTTCACTTTCGAGATTCACGATCGCATGTACTCTGTTTATACTATGGAGCTGCAGTACTTACCACACAGTTTACAAGATCAGATGCTTGTCAGTGATGCTCAGGATCTGTAATTCATTCGCCATCATCCTCAGTCATCTCTCCTTGCTCTGTTTATGTGGTAAGTGAAATCTTATGTACTGTAAGAGGTTACAGCTAGCAAGGAGCTACCCATGTCCCTTTAGTGGCTCGCGTTTTTTTATTGGAATGCGTTATTTGCTTTCCGTGCCTTTTTGAATACAGACACCAACCCATCCCTGCACTTCACATCCCCTGCACCGCCTGGAACATAGCATTTATTTCCATGATCTGCCATTTTCGCTGTTGTTCTCCCTTGTTTCTTCACAATACCTGCAGAACTTCTGATGGTTCAGCTGGCGGCTGGCCTAGAACATGGGCAGCTATATGCAAATGTTGGGGGCGTAACTATTAGTGATCCCGACTGTTACGTCACAGTCAGTGTTATGTTCTGATTCGCCTATTTTTCAGTGGTCTTTTTTATTCACGAGATTTACATAAGAAGGAGGAAACAATGGTGTTTGAGGCTCACGGTATGTCATTTCCATGTACAGAACTGTTATTATTCAACTATGCCAAGATTATACAGTTTTCCATTCTATGGTACCCTTAAGACTACACTGTAAAAAAAAAAAAAAAAGTTGAGCCAACTTAAAAGTTTAAGGCAACCAGCTTCAGCAGATTTTTGAGTTTTCTCAACTTATTTTTTAGGAAATTTCTCAACTTTTTGTTGTATAAACTTAAAACAAGAAGTTGAGAAAACTCAAAAATCTGCTGAAGCTGGTTGCCTTAAACTTTTAAGTTTCCCCAACTTTTTTTTTTTTTTTTTTTTCTCAGTGTACTGTAGTTTCATATACTCACAGTATTTTTACAGCATTACAACCTCTCTCTGTTCCACTTGTCCCTATTTTTTAAAATGAATGTAGCATGTCATTTGTTTTCTGAGCAACTTCCAAGCAGCCTCATGTCGGAGCTCAACAAGTGCACTGTGTGAGTCACGACCGCCACTGACTATTAGATGCGCAAATGACAGCACTCTGGTACTGAGTCATATGTGCTCAAACCATTACGATTACCAACCCAACTCACTGCAATGGACCTTTCTTGCATTGACATTTTCTCTGTCAAAGTTAAAAAGAAGGAACAGTTCACCCAAAAATTTAAATTTGCTAAAAAATATATATAACCCTTGCTCACCGATGGATCCTCTGCAGTGAATGGGTGCCGTCAGAATGAGAGTCCAAACAGATGATAAAAACAAAACAATAATCCACAAGTAATCCACACCACTCCAATCCATCAATTAATGTATTGTGAAGCAAAAAACTTCTAAAAAACGTCTGGGAAAAAATCTAGAAATCCATTTAAACTTAAACCGCTGCTTCTGGGAAAAATACCAGTTCATAATCCATAATAATGCTTCCTCCAGTGAAAAAGGCCAGCATCTGTTGTCCTCTCACATCAAAATCCATGCACTGACATATTTGTTTATAAGTTTTGCCTTGTAACAATGCTTGATCTGCGCATATTTCTCTCCTGATTCAGACAGAATGACTGGAGAAAGCAATATTTCATTTCCACTGGAGAAAACAACATTCTGGATAGAGGACTCACATTTTAAGTGGAAACAATTTTGATTTTAAAAATGTTAATGATGAATTTATTACACACATGCAACTTTTTACTGGACAAGATGTTAATTCTTGTTGTATGGATTATTGTGATGTTTTTATCAGCTGTTTGGACGGCACCCATTCACTGCAGTTCAGCCAATTTTATTTTTTGGGTCAACTATTCCTTTAATGGTAACATTAGGACTTGTTCATTAATAATTTCACACATATTGCATATTTATGTGCACAGAAGAAGTCCTCACTCTGAATTTCTGACAAATTCACAACAGGTGCATGTACACAGAAATGTGTTCCTGTCATCATTCATCATTGTTGATGAATCTGGATTATTCTAAATGAGGGCAGGTGTATCTACAACTAGTAATTTGCATAAAAAAACGCCCAAGGCATGTTCATATAAAGGCTTTCCACTCAAAACCAATTCTCAAAAAACAGGCTTTAATTGACTACAAATGTACAAGCTGCATTTTTTCATGTCATTTTTTCAGAAATAATAAACAGTTTTATTTCACTTTATTATTTTTCACAAACTCCAGTATTGGAATCTTCTCAAAATGTTGTGAATAATAACAAAAACATTAACATTCATGCTGTATATAATGCAGATGTCTCACAGGAGCAAATATCAGCCAGATGTTGTTTACTCCAATCTCATTATATATACAGCGGGGCCCTAAAGTCCGAGACCACAGAGAAAATTTTATTTAAAAAAAAAGAAAGAAAGAAAAAAAAAAGCCAATTTAAAAATAGGAAGAAATTTGTAAGATTTCTTGATCACACTGATCTTGGACTCTTTGTACAGATGTTTAGATATTCTTGCATTTATTAAAGCACAAGGATCTTTTTGGATCATTTTCAAGTCATGCTGGATAACATGATCATCAGGTCTAACTTGAGTTCATAGCAAGAGAGTGACAAAACAAATACTAAGATATTCCACAATTCATTAAATATAGAAACATTTCAGCATGGTAATTCATTTACTGAAAAAGAATTGAAAGTTGTCTCAGATTTTGGACCCCCAATATATCGCTCGCTGCTCTCCAGAGGTTAGATGTTGAAGACATTTGCATTTAAACCTTCCACCACTGACTCACCTTCTCTGGAGCAAATGGTGAGTCATGGCGAGTCCCACAGCGTCAGTGCAGCTTTCTGAAAGATAGCCGTAGAGTGGGACATCGATCAGAGCCGGGCCACGCTGGGCTCAGACCTGACATTTAAAAACCAGACCTGTGATTAATCATCGGCCTAACAGGGCTCAGACTTCACAGCATTTGTAATGAAGCCCTATGGACACTCAAAGACCCAAAAGCAAGAAAGCAGGAGGGTTTAACATCTCTGTGATTGTTTAACAAGGTTATGTCTGTCTAAATAGCAATGTTTATATTTACCCAAATATCCTGGGAGGATTTATTCTTGTTTCCAAAGCAGACATTAGATCTTCTAAACATATTTTAATGCAGGTATGAAATCAATATGCCCTAGCTAATCATGGTTTATAGGATTACTTCAAAAGTACCGGCAGGTGTGTTGCAGCAGGTAATGGTCCATCAGAATAGCCTTTCCAGAGTGTTAGCAATAGTAATACATAGCACAAATAGTGCTAGTGTAGTTAATTGCGTCTATATTGGGGTAGCAATGAAGAATAGCAATAAAAGTTTCCAGAAAACATTACTTATTTGGCTGATTCATGAGGACACAGAATTGTGACCAAACTACATTTCCCATCATTCTCTGTGGCAGCATAAGACTGATAATGGTGCTTTCAAGTCCTCCTGGTAGGTTAGTATTTACAAGTTGGGAAGTCAAATCTTTCAGATCACTTTGGTCAGTGCAAGGTTTTTAACGCTGCTTCTGCAAAATGATTAATAAATAAAGCGCATCAGGTCCACTTTGTTTATTCATCAAGTCCTGTTTTATGTTTTTATACAATTTATGAATGTTCTGTACACTGATTATTTAAACATTTTATTGTAATTCTACAATATCATTGTATTTTGTACGTGCAATTTAGCTAGTTTTAGTGTAAATAAATAAGTGACACTGAAGACTGGAATAATGGCATTGCAGCAATAAATTACATTTTAAAATATATTTAAATAGAAAAAAGTTTTTAAACTGTAATGATATTTCACAGTATTACAGTTTTTACTGTATTTTTCATCAAATACATGGAGCCTTGAAAAGGACAATAGTATTCTTTCAAAAACATCTTACATATGATTGTTTTTTTTAACAGATGATAATGCATTTCACCAATACCAGGAGGCTAAACAGAAGGTCAGGTACAAATGCAGTTATTTGGACGAAAGGAACATCATTTTGTCCCCTCATTTATTTGCTCAGCCCAGGTCATGCATATCCAGAGCAAATGATGCATTGGCTGAAGCAAACTCAAGATGGAAAGCATCTCAAATCAGTAGCGTGCCCACTAAATCTGCCAGCCCAGACGTGAACATTACTACTGAGAGACCAAGTGCACCAGACCCGAGCTGTGTACCCATAAATCCCAGCGTATCTAGTGATTCAGTGACCCAGAGACAAAATACTGTCAGCGAGAACTCACTGCAAGTACATATTGTAGAGGTGAATGGGATTCTGCCAATGATTGAGTGGATTCCGGAATCATCTCATGAGCAAATGTTGGAGGAAACCACATCCTGGAGGTGTGCTGGACTTGTCTCAGCGAACAAAGAAACAAGAAGTCCTGAAGCTCTTTGGAAAAAGGCATCTGGAAAGAAAATCGAGTGGTGCCATGAGCGCCTGGCTAAGGCGGCCCACCTTGGGTCATCATCACCCACTGCAGCCAGACCCAGAGTGGTGATCCGGAGACTGGCACGAGGAAGAGGTTACAGAGGGACAAGCAGGCATAGGGAACAGAAGCTCAAACCGTTGGTGAATCACAAAGACCTGCACAATAGCTACTACAGTCGGTCAACACTGCAGAATCGCTATGGATGTCTCTGCAGTCCTTGCCAGCCGTGGTTGAGACACAGTCCAGGGGGAGACCAGCGAGACGCCACACAGAACCTTGACGGGAAACAGCAAGGACAGCAGAAAGAGTTTTCAGAAGCGATTGGGGTAAGATTGATGTTCTCAAACTACAGACTTTTTGGTCTAAAAGCCAAACTCTTCCATGTTGCTGCTTTTGAGATTTGTTTTCTGTCCACTTCTTTCTCAGTCACGTCAGTTGATCGATGTCCTGACTCGAACTTCTTGCCTTTAAAGCACAAAGGCCAATTTTTACAAGCATGCGAATTGAATGAGAACCAAAACAATGCGTAACACAATAAGGCTGCTTGTTCTCGCTGGGAAACCTGCAGTGCAGATTGATTGTTTTATAAGGATATCGACCTGTTTCGTGGTAAACAGAAATGAATGATTTTGTTACACAATCAGCCTCTGTTTGATTCCAGATGAATGCTGGGATATGGACTGGTGGCTATTGTTAGCTGCAAAGTATTACAGGAGCAATTTAGACTCTATAGGTTTTTAGAGTGCATGCTAAACACTGCTGTAGTAATGTGTAAAAATATGTCAGTGAGTGCACAATGCATAAGGCTGACAAAGAAAATTCAATGTATATATTGTAGAGCTGAATTAAATATGAAAAAATAACTATTAGGAATTTTCATTGTGACATCATTTACAGGTCAACGAGGCTCATTTTTACGGTGGCCAAGAGCAACTTAAGAAAACATATGCAAGAAAAAAGCACCAGCAAATTAAAATTGACAACACATGTGCTGCAAATACTTGCAACATAACCAAATACAGAAATGCGCTGCAAATATGCACAGCACAACCAAATACAAAAAAGCGCTGCAAGTAGTATAGACCACAACAGAAATGTTTATCCAAAAGGGGACCCCAACAACCCTTCTGAAAATTAACCATGATTTTATTACTGTAAAAGTGTCGTAACCTTTTTTTTTGGCATATTGATTACCATTTTTATAATCACAGTTGTACAAATACCATGGTTAAAATATGGTTAGTGTAGCAAAACGACGGTTAATTAGCTATTAGCTAGCCAACTTACATAACATTTGACAGTTAAAGTAACTGTGTATTTCGTCAGCTTATTTAGGCTAATAATACCCCGCCCCCCCCCCCCCAAAAAAAACAAAACAAAAAAAAAACTAACAACTAAGAAATCATTTAACCAGGATATTAAAATAAACAGTGGTTGTCCCATGTCATGTTCGTCACATATTGCGGTTTCCTTAAACGTTCCATTGGGGTCTGTGCATACAGCGCATTTTTGCCTATTTGGTTCTGTTGCGAGAATTTGCAGCATGTTTCTGTATTTGGTTGTGTTGCGATTATTTGTAGTGCGTTTCTCTATTTGGTCACATTGTGCGTATTTGCAACACGTTTCTGTATTTGATTGTGTTGCGAGTATTTGCAGCGCGTTTCTGTATTGTTTTGCGATTATTTGCAGCGCGTTTCTGTATTTGGTCACATTGTGCGTATTTGCAACACGTTCTGTATTTGGCCGTGTTGCGAGTATTTGCATAACTGATGTTGTTGTTTTCTTTATTTGTTGGTGTTTTTTCTATTAGCATGCGGTTTTTTCCGTTTGCATTTGAATGAATTTGGAGGGTAAAGGTGCTTAATTGCTCTGAAAACAGCATTTATTTATTTATTTATTTATTCATGTTTTCTTTTGGATTTGGGGTGAAGTGTGACCTTGGTATCTCTTGACAGATTTCCCCAACTAGCTACTTTAGGCAGAAGCTTGTGACACCACTAAATTGTGTCACGCTCAGTTCCTGCCCAAGAAACTCCGTCAGCATTTTTTTTTTTTGACAAACAATAGATGTATTTTAAAGGCAAAATGACATGCAGCATTAAAGTATAATATCAAAAAGCATAATCTATTTTACTTTTGTAACGTGAAGCATTTCCAAGTTGAACAAAACTAGATTTTATCCATCAGGATTGTTTTTCTTTCGAATAGCTTGCATTAACTAAATTTACAAATAGATCAGGAATGCGTATTAAGAAAGCAAATAGGATAAATTTTCATTTCATGTTGAGTTTAAACAAACCGATTAACTTCAAACAGGCATTACTGAACCGTGAAGTGACCAAATCAAATAAATTTCCCTCTTAATGTGGCTCAGTCATGCCAAATCACCCTTTATTAGTTTGATGTTTATGCCCTGCTTTATTGTGAGTAATGATAAATCATTTTTGGCTTTAGATTTAACTCTCAAAAGATCAAAAGACTTTCCTAAGCCCAGGTGGCCTATTTCACAGCACTTCACCGCTGGTTTCAATCTTCACTGAGACAGTTAGCAGCAGTCAGACCGGAGAAAATAAGAAGGTATCTCAAAGCAGGAGAACGTGTTTCCCTTCGGAAAAGAATCAATCCTTGTGATGTGGGGAAGGAGGAATGAGAAATAGAGACTTTCCACTTTGACCCTGTTGAGTGACAGTTATAAATGTGAGCTGGTCGAATCGCTCTATCTTTTCTGATTGCTTGTTTGTCCGTTTGTTGCTCCTCAGGACATACGGTGTCAGTCAGGATGCCCGAAGAACACCGAATCCCCTCCAACTCCACACCACGTCACTTTCTCTCATATTTTACAGGTTCTCCAGAGCAAACCAGCCAATTTTCCAGAGGTCAGGGGCCAGAGATGCCACAGGGCTCTTTAAACGTTGCTGAGAGCGTTCAATATAAGACATCCTTCCTTTTATAGTCTGCACACATCAGTGAAGTGCTACTCAAATAAAAAAAATTAAAAAAAACACCACAGGCTTTAGAATATATTTTTTTTTATTCAAACTTTAAATTTCATCGTCTCTACAGTGTAAAAGGTCATGAATTCAAAGCCCTAAAAGGACTGAAAGAGATGGATTCACATCGATTTGGTAGGAAATCCATCTATAGTATCCAAATAAACCATTTAGTAATGACTCTCGAGGTGGGATGGGAGAAGAAAATATAGGAATCAGAAGTTAAAAAAGCTTTTGAGGTCGAAAGAACACCTTTTAACAACCAAAATACTCTGTGCAGGCTATAAAACAGAACATAAATAAATATAAACACGATTAAAAAACATCCATTTGGTACACAGTAAACCAGTGTGATACTACAGCTAAAATCCAAAGAATATCCATGATAAATACAGTACAATATGTACTTACAGTATGCCATCGTACACCCACAAACCCCCAGCCACACATACATGTACAGCACAAACATAAGAAAATAAACATTGATAATCTCTGACAAAAATTATAGTCATGTGCATTTACACTGTACACACCATGTTGGTTTTCACTGTAATACTGCTGCAGGCGCTGATCGCTTTCATTTATCTTTTTTATGCATGTTTTTTTCTTTCTTTCTGCATTATAAAGTGCAGCTATCCCAGACTTTTGTGATTAGTGATCTAGCAATAATATACCATTTATCACACCAATATATTATATACTGTATGTCTATATATATATATATATACACATCAATAAAAATATACATACCATTTGAGGGGAAGCCAAATGGGAATTTTCTCATGAGATATGAAGAATCACATTATTGCTCTTAAGGTTAAGGATTGGTCACATCAGCAGGACATTACAAAGGGAACCTATACTTAATCAAGCACCACAAATCTAAAACCTTTAAAAGAATACTCTGGGTTATTTTCGTAAGACCTCAAAGATCACAAAATTACATTTTTTTTTTTCTTAAAGAATATTATCATGCTAACAGATGAGACTATGATTTGAGCTTGTGGATAACATCCCAAACCTTTGAATGGTAGTGTCAGTAAGATGTTTTTATTTTTATTTTATTTGATGAAAAATACAGTAAAACTGTAATACTTGTCAAAATATTATTATTATTTAATATAACCATTTCCTATTTCAATATATTTACAACTGTAATTTATTTCTGTGATGCAAAGCTGAATTTTGCACATTGGCACGTGATCCTTCAGAAATCATTCTAATATGCTGATTTGCTGCTCAAGAAACATTTTTTTAATTGTTGTGCTGCAATCCATTTTTAATGGATTCTTTGATGAACAGAAAGTAAAAAAACAGCATTTATGCGAAATTGTATTCTTTTGTAACATTATAAATGTCTTTACTGTCACGTTTAATCAGTTCAATGCATCCTTGCTGAATAAAAATATAAAAAAAAAAAATTAAAAAAAAAAGTAAAATGGTAGTGTCATTACGCTAAAGACATAACCCAGAATATTCCTTTGAACTGCACCACGACATGACTGAAACACAGGGCTGGAGATATGAAATATAAATTAGCGCAGCACTGCATCTTTTCAGAATAAAATAATGTAGGAGACTAATTTATATCCACAATTTTACACATGAGGTATCACGGTTTGTTTTTAATGATCACAGGAGGAGAGGTGGCTTTCTGACTCATTATTTCTTTAACATTAACAATATCGATCCTCAGTTAAAGATGCTCTGGCCATTAAAACAGTGCGAAACAAATGTCTATGTGAGTATCATTATGTTGTTCACTGGTTAAATGGACGCGTCTGATGGACTGACTCATTATTCTAGTGAGATGGTGGTGATTGTCTTAGCAGATGATCTGTCTTTCACAGCAGGGTGACTTCAACTCAAACACAGCTTCACTGTGAAAGCCTATTGGCCATGGGGTGAAACTGAATCCTGGTTCATGAGTTATCTAACCAATGGACCTGGATTTGTTCCTTTTTTTCTTCTTTTTTTTTGCTGCCAGTATAGTAGGTAAGTACTTGAATTTATCCGAGCTTTGGTATTTTTTTTTTTTTTTTAATGTGATCTTTGAACAGGTATTTTTAGCTTATTTTCGGCCTTATTTTTGTGGACACAGTGTATTTACGTATGTATGGAAGCACAATTCTGCCTCAGAGTAAAAAATAAAAGACAAAGCCATCAGGAATAGTCACAATTTGAGAAAGTCACACTAAGATCATAATTAAGATAAATACATTTGCGATTAAGAGCTATTAAGCTGCAATGAAGGGAAGTAAACTCATATTGTGAGATAAAATCATACTTATGAGAAATAAAGTTACAGTTGAAGTCACAATTGTGAGATATAATGTTGCAATTAAGAGTCATATTCACTGTGTAAAAAAAAAAAAAAAAGTTGAGCCAACTTAAAAGTTTAAGGCAACCAGCTTCAGCAGATTTTTGAGTTTTCTCAACTTATTTTTTAGGAAATTTCTCAAATTTTTGTTGTATAAACTTAAAACAAGCAGTTGAGAAAACTCAAAAATCTGCTGAAGCTGGTTGCCTTAAACTTTGCCCAACTTTTTTTTTTTACAGGTGTTGTGAGATATAAAAATCCCAGTTAAGAGAAATAAATTTGCAATTGTGAGATATTAAAATCACAATTATGAGAAAAAATATGCAGTTTTAAGGTATAAATTCACAAATTGAGACTTCAGTCACAATTTGATTAAAAAGTTGCAATTGTGCGATATTAAGCTGCAATTAAGAGAAACTGTGATATTGAGAGACATACAACCACAATTATAAGAAATATGGCTACAATTTTGAAAAACAATAACAATTTGAGAAAAAAGTTGCTGAGAAACAAATTCTGAGAAACAAGGTTGCAATTTTGAGATATTAAGTTGCAATTAAAAGAAATAAAGTCATACTGTGAGACGTAAAATCACAATTATGAGATAAAGTTGCAATTATGAGACACATATGACTTCTGCCACAATTTGAGAAATCACATTGTAAAATAAAGTGCCACAATTCCAAGAAATAAACTCACAATTACCTTTTTTTTAAACTCTGAGGCAGAAATGTGCTTCCATATGTTTGCACTCATCCAATGCAAGCACTAAACAAGAAAAAAATAATACAGGAATAAACATTTTCTGGAATATATGACGACGAAATTTTGAGTTCCAAGCGCAGGTATTTGCATCAACCTGCCAAAAACGCAAACAAAGACAGGTACGCTCTCCACATATGCGAGCAGCTGAGATATTCTGAGTTCTAGATGTGAGCTCGGTCTGCAAGAAAGCCAACAGAACCGGTCAGGGAAATGTGAAGTGCAGCTTCAGTCTTTAGTTGCGTGATGGTAACAGTTATTAGTTGATAGTACTAATATTTCCACACACACAAAGCAAGGGCAGAGCGATCCAAAACGACACCATAGAGAATATGACCACTGCGTTAGCGTTGAGCCGGGACTATCGGGACTGGACGGTAAACAGCGTGGATGTCCAATGTGTCTGCCACACCGGAGAATCAAGGTCACGTGATCTCAGCGAAGGCGATGTGATTCTGTTGACAGAGTGAGACAGAAGGAACAATGTCAGCAAAAACTTGAGAAGATCAAACACATCAAATCTGCTCTGGCAGTGAAAAGACTCTTTAGATGCAAACTGTTTTCACACAGGGTTTGAGGAGAAAAACATTGCTGTTTAACACTGTACCTAAATTCACTGCAAAATAACATCATGTTTTCCAGTAAGAACATCCTTTAATGATGCTTGATTAATTGAATATAATAATATAATCATTATATGCATCTTACTAAATATTATAAATATTTTTAATAATTTCTGGATACTTTAAATAGATACATTCAGTAAAAACAAGTCCTAATATCTTTTGAGATGCAATTGCACTTAAGTAAATCTTAAGGATGTTTACATATTTTAACTGGAAAACAAGACAAAAATATTGAAATAAAAAAAGAAAACAGAAAGTGTTTGTTACTTTTCTTCTTTTTTTATTTTGCAATTACACTACCATGTTTAATGTTTTTAAAAGAAGTCTCTTCTGCTCACCAAGTGTGTATTTTTTGAGCAAAAACACAGTAAAACCATAATACCGATTTTCTATTTTAGCATATTTTAAAGGGTAATTTATTACTGTGATGCACAGCTGATTTTTCAGAATCATTACTTCAGTCTTAAGTATCACATGATCCTTCAGAAATCATTCTAATATGCTGATTAGCTGCTCAAAAAACAATTATCAATGTTAAAAACTGCTGCTTACACTCTTAAAAATAAAGGTGCTTCAAAAGGTTCTTCAAGCAATGCCATAGAAGAACCATTTTTGGTTCCACAAAGATCCATTCAGTCAAAGGTTCTTTAAAGAACCATCTCTTCCTTACATTTTTATAATCTGAAGAACCTTCTTTCTCCACAAAGAACCTTTTGTGAAACAGAAAGCTTCTTCAGATGTTAAAGGTTCTTTATGGAACCACTTAGACAAAAAGGTCCTTCTATGGCATCGTGAAGCACCTTTATTTTGAAGAGAATTTTGAAGAAAAACATTTTTTATGATTATTAAATGGATAGAAAGTTCAAAAGAGCAGCATTTATTTAAAATAGAAATCTTTTGTAACATTATACATCTTTACTGCCACTTTTGATCAATTTAATGCATCCTTGTGGAAAAATAGCATTAACTTCTTTGAAAAAGAATTGTTTAAGTGTTATATTATATTATTATTTTTACTCAAATTGTTATTTTTGATTAATTTTTTTTTAAATGATAAAAATAGAAGCTTTTCACTGAGTCTCAGAATTTAGGACTCCACGATCACTTTAGAAATGCAATGCAGGACAGAGAGCACCCATGTGTGCTATTTTGTAATGATGTGAGTTTAGAGCAAATATATATAGGCAGCTTTGCTTAGGCCCAAATCTCCCAGTATTCCTTCATCCATTTTACACACTGTCAAAGTTCCTGCATGAGGCTGACCGTAGAGACCAAGCAACAGCAAACACTAATGGTTTTGTTTAACCTTCAGCTGCCATATGCTCTCGGTTTACGGGTCCAATCTGAACGAAAACGAGTCTCGGTCAGAATCGCTCATTTATACATGGCGAGATCCAGAAGACAGATCGTGTGACTCTGGTGGTCAAAACTATATTAAAAAACGCAATGTTCTGTTTCTTACACGTATCATGCAGATATAAATCGGCACTGAAAAGGATTCTGCTGGAGTTGTGATTTAATGATAGCTAAAATTTCATGATGCAGAAACTACACGCTGCATTCGAAAATTCAGAAATAATACAGCTGGAAATGGAGCAAGTTCATCAGAGATTCAGCAAACATGAAGAGCGATCACAGAAAAGCGCTCCGCAGGTCACATCGCTGAAATATACACTGTGACCTCGGCAGAGAATATGGGGCGGATTTTGCCAAACAAATTATTTCTTGCTTCCAGTCACATTCGCCGTGATTTGAAGAGACAAAACAGAGATGCGGATTTTCCTTGCCTTGTCCTCCCACTTTCAACGGCATTATGGTTTCTGACAGCAATCTGTCTGGGGGATATTTCAGCAGAAAGCAAAGTGGAATAGTCTGTTTTCCGTCCCAGAAACCTCACGGGACATTACTGCATCCAAACTTCATCTACAAGGACGGAGGGATATTGCAAATAAATCTCTCGAATCAGCACCCTTGACTAAAGAAGATTAGCATTTTTATTGGTGGAAAGAGCCTTCAATATCCTACACATTTCATTTGCTGCATTTCAATAAACCGTCTGTGAACTGACATTGTTCCCAAATGGTTTTATTGCAGCTGAATAAGCAAACAAGTACAACATTTAATCCCTCATATACTGCAGAGAGAAAATCAACACCGCAATCTGGGATTAAATTATTCTCTTGTTTGCTTACTTGCAGGATCGTGAAACGAATGCGTAAATAAATGCGTTTAAAAGGTCATACTTGCAGCTTAATTACAGTCTGACGGGGCTCAGCGGTGGCCTGTGGCTTAATTAAAAGCTGAACACGAGGTCTAACTCTCTGCCATGGAGGATAACGGCTGCTTGGGAGCGCCTCAGGAACGGAGGAATTTCAAACGTGTTTCAAGTCTCTGAGGGCTTAGTAGTGCGTTTCGACTTCTATTCGAGGTGCGGGATTGGTGATGGTTTTTAGGTCACCCAACACAAACACCAACACCAGGTCTCAGTTCAGGTTCTAAAGGGATTCTGGAGCACCGGCTATGAAAGAAAACGGACTGGAAGCAACTGTGCGTGCAAGGAATTCTTATTAGATCACAAAAGCTTCGAATGATATGACTCTCAGGTGTATTATCATCCTGATGTCTCCTATCACAGTGTACTAACAAAAAAAAAAAAACTCAAAAGACCCTTAAAATCTACACATTAGCTTTAAGTTCAGAGGAAGATTGAACTGCAAAGGACTTGAAAACATGCAGACGGAGATGCCAAAGATCTGGGTATGCTTTAATTAGCTATAGGTAATTGGTTTGTTCAGCTGACATGAACATGATTGGGTTTTAACTGGGTTTTAATCGTCGTTGTACTCCAGAGCTTTGGCAGCTTGAGCTCCTCACACAGGTGCGCATACGTTTATTGCCTTGTGCTCTGCAGGTGTCTGAAGCGGCTGCTTTTGCCTGTGATCCAGCTAAAGAAACTCAGGAGACGGTCTTTCAGAGAGCGGGACGACAAGTCCTCATCATCCATTCTCAGTTCTGTCACCTGAGGGACAGGAGCGCACGGATACACATCTTGTTGATACGAGCGCTCAAACTGACACAATTAGGACCCTTGAGAGCTGATTCAACACTCTGCACACAGGACATGTACCATGCGGCAGTTCATTTGACAGCATGGTTCCAAGTGTGCTTTTGTCTACTGTGTTCTGTACCTGTGAAGCGATGTACTTCTCCAGTGGACTCTCAACCCTGGGCGAGCTGACCATCGGATTGTTGCTTAGGTGGTCCTGTGGGGGATCCTCGTTCAGCAGTTGTTTGCCTTTGAAGTTATGGACCACACACACCACCTGAAAACATGAAAAATATAACATTATTTAAAGGGATAGTCACCCAAAATGGGTAACCAAACAGCCATTGACTTCCATAGTATTTGTTTTTCAACCAATATTCAAAATATCTTCTTTAGTGTTTAACAGACAAAACAAACTCATACAGGTTTGGACCAATCTGAGGGTGAGTGAATGATGACAGAATTTTCATTTTTGGGTACTATCCCTTTAAGGGTAAAACAGGATTATTTGGATCTTCATTTAAATAAAAGTTTGATGAACACAAAGTTCACTCCTCAATCCATTCAAAAACAGTGTGAACATCAGTATGAAAATCTCAGTCAAGGCATCTTACATTACAAACATGCATAACTAAGCATGCATAAGTTGATGCAAAAATGTAAATAATATGAATGTGTAAACTTTGAAATGGCAGGAAGTAATGTGTAACACCTGCAGAAGAGAAAAGTGCTGCATGAACGCCAGTGTGCAATGAATTCATTCATTAAAAAAAAAAAAAAACAACAACAAGCAAAAACACAAATTGTAAAGTGAAAGTAAGGGTGAATATAAGGATTTGTGCAGCTATTGATTGTGTTGCAGTTCTGGAATACAAAGTCAACAATACAGCTGCACTGTCAATGGAGCGGATAATATTAAAGTGCACAAACTTAATACAAAGCTACTGTGTAGCGCACAGTCAGAGACAATCGTGTGTCACAGTTGGAAGAGAGAAGAGGGAAATAACAGTAATTTTGTTAGCAGCCATGTGAGAGTCCTCGACCCATAAAAAGGAACATAGCTACTACCCATAGCAGTACCCGCTCAGATAGATAGATAGATAGACAGATAGACAGATAGACAGATAGACAGACAGACAGACATAAACAAATTACTGTTTTGCCTGCACAGCTTGCTGTATATAATTCTCCATTCCAAATATGTATTTGTATGTTGCTGAGCGTCCGCTTTTTCTGACTTCTGTGCAAAATCTGTTGATGATATTAATAAAAAACTCCAACACAGCAGTCAAGGGCCAAAGTAGGTCACATATTCTGTTGGTAGTTTATATTCTGTCGTCATATATGCAGCTTGTGGATCTCCGGCTAAACAGAGCATGTTTGAATCACTAACCCATTGTGGTCTAAATGAGGCCGATATCTTATAGCGGGCTCCTTACACGACGAGAAAGCTTAGCACATGCAATTTCAATAATTGGAGCGTGTCAACTAATCACATGATTCTTTGTGCGCTTCCTCCAACAAAACGGCAGCTAAATGCTTTCATAAATCACAATCTTAGTCGCCGGAGAGGATTCGTAATGGCCTCGCAGCAGGGCTAAACACTTGTCTGACCCTCAAGACTGGAGGCTCATATGCTAGCAATATGAACAATGGAACAAAAAAAAAAAAAAAGTGACTACAATTTTACATTTGCTCAAGAAAATCTGCAAGGATAGATGATGGAACTATTGAACGATAGAACAATAGATAGAATGATACAACGACAGTTAGACAAATAGAACAATAGACAGATAGATAGAACGTCAGAACGATAGAACGATAGAACGATAGACAGAATGATAGATAGAACGATAGATAGAGTGATAGAACGATAGATAGACAGACAGAGAGAAAGATAGAATGACAGAGAAATCTGTCATTCTAGTAAAGAATGACAGATTTTTTTATTTTATTTTTGAGTGAGCCATCTCTTTAGGGTTAGATGTTTTGACAAAGCAATAATTAGTTGCCTTAGCAAGTACCACTAACACTGTGATAAAGTAAGTTTAGTCAAAGTTGGAAGTTGACATTAAAGAGCAATCTTGGAGCTTTTCTACTCCCAATAATCCACCAATACAAGAACTGCACTGCCACAGTGTTTGTTCAGCGCCAACACGACCTGCTCTCAGACAAATTAATAGCTGAAGTCAATCAAATAATCATTAAAGAGCTCAGTCTGACGGTTCATTACTAGAGAAATCTCTGTGAGACCACTCAGGAATACTTTTCTTTATCTTGACAGCGACTGGAATGAAGTTAGACAGGAGTTATGAAATGTTTTTAAACTATTTAATTCACTCTCTGATCACTAATGAAATCACAAGGGGGAAATCTCTCGACAAAGAGTCTTTTGTTACAAAATCTTCAGATGAAATGACACCAAAACTTTGCCACTGGGATATCACAGCTCTCTAAAAAGCTCCTTTGTGGCTGTGTGGTATGATGGACAAGCAACAGTCTTCATGGCTCCAGAGCTTGTGGGTGTCTCGGCCCTGAGGTGGCCTACATCAATGTTTTTATCTATTCTTCTGGGACCATTATCTTTCATCCTAAAATCATGCCTTATCTGTACACTGGGCTAGAGGCTGTCATAAAAAAAAACCCACATTCGAATGCTTAAACATTAATCACATGCAGTGGACTCTCTCATTAACAGTGCTTGCTAAGGCAAACATCACTATTACTTTTGCTCATAGCTTATTCAAATCCCTCGCACTAAGTACTGCAAGACTAGAAAACATCTTGCAACATCTGAGAAGGAACTTGTTCTAATCATCAAATTTGTGTTCACTAATGGTCCAAAAGTTTGGGATCAGCAATATTTTTAAATGTTTTTAGGTCTCTTATGCTCACCAAGGATGCATTGATTTGATAAAAAAACAGAGAACAGTTAAATTGTGAAATATTTTTTAATAAGGTAATATATTTTAAAATATAATTTTATTTAAATTTTAATAAATATTGTTGTGTAATAAATATTTTTCTATTTTAATAATGTAATTAATTCCTGAATTTTCAGTATTTTCAGCATTTTGATAAGTTCAATCATTTTCTAACATCCAACAAGGAATGTTTTGGCAAAAAAGGCTCATAAGCAAACGCTACAAAACCTTTCAACGAATTGAAAAGACGTCTGGGAATCAGTTTTTTCTTACTTTAGTCTGCAACTTCAGTCACTCCAATGTGGCAAGCCGAACTAATTAGCAGCTAGCATGAAAGAAAATCCTATTCCAGCGTTATTTTATTGCACGTGCCAAGAATTGGTCTTTCCAGAGGTTTCTGCATGCTCAGGATGGAAGAGAGAGCTTGGGATTTGGAACATCACACGCTGAATTTACCGCATGCGAGGTTGAATTTCATGGATTTTCTTACATTGCAATGTTTTAATCCTAAAATGGGGCATTTTTTTTGGACTTTGACATAGATTCAACCAAGTTGGTTGAATCTACAGGCCAAAGTCCTGAAAGTCCAAAATGTATACCTGCAGTTCAGCAAAGCAAGAGTCGTTGTGGTCACAGCTGTGGTCTCCACAAATGCATTAGCTCCTGCTCTGAGCTCCTGTGCCCTGAGAGGAAGCCTGTATCATGATGTGTCCAGGTGGGTGGTGGAATGAGGATGAAATCCATCTTCTTGCATTTGGCAGCTCTTCTACGCAACACAATTGGCTTTATAAGAGGCCTGGAGCAGAGGGTCTACAACAGGGCTGGATGCTGGCAAAAGATTAGCTGGTCCTCTAGAATGTCAGTATGCGAGCGCTTCTTCTACTTAGCTTCCCACCAGCCAACATGATCCTTTCTCTATCCTGTTATCCTTGCTAGATGAGCTATATGTCATTTGCTCTGGACTTCCGCCATTCAACTCCATCTTTGTCACTTACCGTTAGTTTACAAAAAATGAAAATTGTGTCATTTAATCACCCTCATAGTTTGCTTGTTACAAAACTACTGTACAACTTTACAAGACTGACATATGAAGGATTCTTACATTTTTACCAATGAGTTTCTATGCCTTTTCTATCTATGATTACTGAATAAAAAAAAAAAAGAGACTGTATCCATAAAACGCCATTTCTAGCAGATTAAATATTTTCTATTTTTTAATGATATATTAGCTATATACCAGTGCTGTTATTGTTAACTGAAACAATTAAAAACACTTTTGTTAAATTGAAAAAATTAAATATTTTATTAAAAACATTAGAAATGTTGCCTTGGCAACTAACTGAAATAAATAAGTGTAGGTTGAAATACTAAAATTACAAACTAAGACTGAAATAAAAAATAAATTACCACTAAATAAACAGGACAAAAGAACACAAAATAACTGAAAACTAAAATTAATACGAAAACTGAAAATATAATAAATAATTAAAATAATTAAAATAATAATAATAAATACTGTAACAGTATATAAATAATAACACAACACTGCAATGGAAATTTTAATACTTTTGAATTGTGAATATGAATCGGAATATATTTCAGAGATATTTTACTCTTAAGAATTTCTAGGGGTGCCAATAATTGTGTCCAACGTGTATTAGAGAAAAAACATTTCATAATGATATTTCCCCCCATTTTAAATTCTTATCCAATGAAAGGTTCGATTTTTGTGAATTTTTTAAATAAAAGATCAAAAGGATTAATGCAGATTAATTTTCGCAGCCGCCTTTGATCATATTTACCAAGGGTGCCAATATTTTTGGCCATGACTGTGTGTATATATATATATATATATATATACACATATACATACACACACACACACACACACACACACACATACACTGCATATATAATTTTTTTTTTATATATTTCTATTATTTCCAAATGAACCACTTTTATGATGCATTTATGGTGCTTTTTTAAGCTTTAGATCTCCTCACTCCTCGTCCCTATTCACTCTGTATGGAAAAGATTGGTCAGGACATTCTGCAAAACATCTCATTTTTGTGTCGCACAGATGAAAGAAATTCATATATGTCTGAAATGACATGAGAGTGTGTAAATGATGATAGAACTATCATTTTTGGCTTTGAAAGAAGCCTAAAAGATATGTACAACATGAATCTGATGAAAAACTTACTAGAAAGGTGGCGATGGCCACACCGATGATAAAGCCGGCGATGACGTCAGACCAGTGATTACGATACTCTGCCACCCTGTTAATACCAGTAAGGAAAGCCAGGCACATCAGGCCCAAAGACATGACTGGTTTAGCCAGACGAGTTCCTTTGGCTTTCACTGTAAATGTGATGTACATCTGAAATCACAGAGAAAGAAAAAAATATATATTCAAACAATGATTTTGATTTGCAATCATTTGTGGTTCTGTACTCCTACCCCTCAATTTGTGGGTTTTTACAGCACACTTGGTCACTTTATGTGTTTTTACTAGTTTTCTAGTTATTAAAATAACACATGTAAATATCCTCCAAAATGCATAGCAATCCGACCACACAAACTTCATGATTTGAGATGCAGGTAAGATGTCATTGTGAATGCATCAGTTTATTCAGGCCAAAAATGTAAACCTTCCACCTCCCAAACCAAACTATGTCAACATCCAGACACTCAGGAACCCCCAAAACCATGGACTGAATTGAACACCAATTGCCATATAGGGCAAAAAGAGCATAAACAGAGTGACAGAAAGCACTTTAACAGCCTACTGTTGTTATGGTTACATCCTCAGGCGAATATCACTTGTTTGCGAGCATCTATTTGTGACTAGGTGAAAATATGTAATCTGACTAACTTACAATCTACACTTATTTGAAACATTCATAATGTCATATGTAGAATTAAAACTGCTTTGTTGATACACAAGGCCTCCTTAAGTATTCAGACATATCAGTTGGAAAAAAAACACATAATGCAAGGAGAATGGCTGCAAAACTTACTCTGAACTGGTTACTGGTATCTTTTGACGTCCATAGTATGTTTTCCCCAACTGTTTGGTAACTAACATTCTTCAGTGTTTAACAGAAGGAAGAAACTCATACAGGTTTGGAACAATTATGTTAATGATGACAGAATTTTCATTGTTGAAAACGTTCATCCTTTAATGGATATAGGCATGTCCCTGTGTGTGTATGAGCGTGCATCTCAGGGAGGTTCATGGGCCGGTGAACAGCTATCCAACACTCACTTAGATCAGTCAGGTAAGACAGAGTGGCCAAAACAAGCCTATCCATCCAGAGAGAGATCTGTGTTGTGACTTTGTAAGTCACGTCATAGCAAGTGAATGAGAAAATGTGGACAAATGTGGGACAGTCCTGCCGACTCATTCTGGAGTATGCCTGTGTATCAGCACTGAAGGTCGTAGATAATCAGCCATCACTCCTGAGGAAACGCCACACAAAGACAGTAATTGTTACCTTGTGCGAGTCGGAGACGCTACAGCGCTGTCTCGCTCTTTCAGAGTCTCTCTCTTGGATTCAAAGGTCATTGTCACATTGTGACCTGATTTTATTCTGTCTCCAGGAGGAGTTGGGGTGAGCAGGCGTTTTTGATGTCCTCAAATTTCAATATGTATAACTCTGTGTTTTTCGGAGGATAAAACCAGACAAATTAATGCAGACTCAAAAATCTCATACAAAACACAGTTATGCGCTTCCAATGGATGTGTATGTGGCAAGGCATTTTGGAGGTTTTAAAAGCAGAAATATGAAGTTCATATTTTCGTTACAGTATTTACAAGCAGTGAAGTCCTTTGTGATCATCTAATGCTCACTTTTAACTCTCATTTAATCTATAGAACACTAAGAATGTAATAATGTTAATTAAATCTTATCTAATGAATACAATTTTTATAGTGTATATTATAATGTTGTAATTACTAAATTTACTTGTAGCATTTATTAATTATTTAATGTTTTATGTTTAATCTATTTGGAAAAAAAACAATATAGAACGTTAATATCAGCTTTGGGGTCAGTAAGACTTTTTACAAATTTTGAAAAGAACTTATGCTGCATTTATTAGATAAAATACAGTAAAAACAGTAAATATGTGAAATATTATTACAATTTAAAATCCATTTTCTATTTTCTATTGTTCAGTCACATGAACCTTCAAAAATGATTCTAACATGCTGATTTGGTGCTCAAGATATATTTATTATTAATGTTGAAAACAGTTATATATATAAAAAAAATCTGGGTTCTCAAAAGAACAGCATTTTTTTTAAATGGATTTTTTTTTTTGCAACAAGTCTTTACTGTCAATTTTGATCAATTTAATGCATCCTTGCTGAATAAAAGTATTTCTTGAAGAAAAAAAAAAAAATTCTAACCTCAAACTTTTAAACGGTACTTTAATTTAATATCAGTGTATCCCTATTTTTCTCAAAAAAACAACAACCTGTTTTACTTAGAAGTATGTCAGACTACAAAAATAAAATGGGTTGTGTGAGTACTGTTGCACGCTGACTTTTCTCTGTCCTACATTTTGCATGTGCGATTCAGGAGCCGGTTGAGTCCTCAGTCATCTGCCTTCAGGGCTTCTGTCAAAAACCATGTAGTCTTTTTGAAAGCAACAAAACGTCATCTCACAGGTCAAGGGCAGAGCCTCTGGACTGCCTCAAAGCTGCAGAGAGTAAGTTGTCAAAATATCAATTTTACACACTGTTGCACAGCCATAAAGTTCTTTCCCGAGAGATACCATGTGTCCTTCCTGTCGGGCCGACTGGCCATCGGCTGTGATATGCTTTCATTTACATCATCTGAAGGCCTAAAAGACATTTTTATTGTATTTGTGACAGCTATCATGTTCAGGATTGAGAACATCACATTATTGTTCAAAGACTTTATCAAACTCAGTCTCAGTTTGCCTTGATAATTTTTGGAGAAAGTCAATCTCCCACGGCAGTCTGACAAAGTCATGAAACTCTGGAAATGGACTGACTCACAATATCCTGCCAACTCTTCTGACTTCATTTGTCACCTCATTCTTCAAACCTGAAAAAAAGTGTTAATGTGTGTTTGCAGCACTGTTCCAAAAACTAGTGAGCTGCTCCCTACTTAGACTGCAGACTCTTAAGTAAAATGAATCATTATAAGAGACCAATTGGAAGTCTCTTTATTGCTTAAATAAAGAAAGGCCAAAATGTCCAAAACGGTTTGTTAAAATTGCAGTTAAAAATCAATACAGCAAAAATGGAAACATAAATTTAACTTGTTCAGCTCAAAGATATAAACACGAACAATATATAGAAGACACAAATATTGGATAAAATAATCAATTTTAATTAGATATTACATTAAAAAAAAATTGTTCAAAAGATTTTTTTTTTTTTGGAAAAAAAATTATCCAAGGATGCATTAAAATTAATCAAAAGTGACAGTAAAGAAATTACAACAGATATTTAAAAAAAAAAAAAAAATCAATTAATTTTAAAATATCCTTTTTTTATATATTTCAAATAAATTCTGTTCTTTTAAACTTTGTATTCATCAAAGACTCACAATAAAATGTATCAGTTTCCACAAAAATATTAAGCAGCACTATTTTTTCTATCATTGATAAAAATAAGAAATGGTTCTTGAGCACCAAATCAGAATATAGTATGATTATATTAAAATAATAAACAGTTCTTTTAAATTGTAATAATATTTCACAATATTACTGTTTTTAGTGGATATTTGATCAAATAAATGCAGTCTTGGCAAACATAAGCGACTTCTTTCAAATGTTTAAAAAAATCTTACTTTTGAACAGTTGTGTATATATTTTCATCTTAGATATTTTAATCAATACTTGTCAGTACTAAATTAAAAATATTCATAATTAGGATTTCTCTCAATACATTCATTTTTCAAAAATGCATTCTGCATGAATTTAAAACTGCTTGAAGAACACTAATACACATGACCGAAGTATGGAAATCAAAACTGTGACTATTTTGTCAAATGTAACACACTGTATCAGCCTCCTTTATAAAAAAAAAGGAACCACTGTCACATATTCAGTGTGGAGCATTTAGTCCAGATTATCAACGTGTTTAAGAATCTAATTAATCATGATGTTAAAGAAAGAATTAGCTAACTTTTGATTCTGCAGAACATGCAAACTAAAACAACATCTGCATACTTCATGACCTACATACAAAGCATGATTGATCTGCTCATTTGATTGGAAAAGCACGTCCGTTCAAAGACACCTTGCAGGAAGTTCTCTGACACGGCAGAGCACATCCTATAGACACTAATCAGACTCTTCTTGTGTCTACATTAATAATCAAACCTCCCGGGACACTGCGATTCTTTCTGAGTTCTAGTCATCAGGGCTCGACTCGACTAACAGCCGGTATGAGATATTCTCTCCCTGCGGAGTGAGATTTCCTTGCGGTGCACATCTGGAGCGGCATCAGTGATGAAAAGAGGGCTAAACCGTGCCAGATGCTCATTACTTGATTTTTGGATTCTGTCCTTCATAGTCTGCTCACCTTTATGGGACGTCTCGCATCCTAACCGGGTCATTGTGGATAATTAGACCATGAATTGAAAAATTAAGGGAGGCCAAAAAGTGGTGATTATAATGGGAATGAACAAGTAAAAGAGCTGACAGGAAAGCTCATATGTTATCTAATTTTTTGGGCTGGTTAGTGCTTGACTCGTAGCCCATTTCTAAAACGATCTGTAAGCTGTAACATTCAGTAAAGATAAATAATTAAGTCTTCATGGGCTTTTGCACAGACAAGCAGCAAAAAACAGATTTTTTTCCCCCATATCTGACTCAGGAAACTCATCTCCACCACAGAATAAAAAAGGTAATTGCAATGATTTACCACAAATCAGACTTTGTTTTTCACAATTCTGAGAAAAAACTATTGCGAGATATAAACTCAGAATTCTGACATTTTTCTTGCAATTCTTAATTCACAACAATTTTTTTCTTTGAAAACTTTTTTTCTCTATTTCTTAGCATCTCACAATTCTATTTTTTCCCCCGCTCTGGAATAAAAAAGGTAAACAAGGTAATTTCAGCTTCTCAGAACTGCAAGAAAAAAGTCAGAATTGTGAGATAAATAATAGCAATTACCTTTACTGACATTTTTATTCTGTGGCAGAATCAGGCTTCCATAGTTTGTAGTTGAACCGCAAAAACAAAAGAGTAAAAAAAATTAAAAATGTTTAAAGACATAAGAAATTAGCAGTTTTAAACTGGATTAAAATCTGATTTCAGACCTAAACTATTAAGCCCCGTTCACACCAAGAACAATAACAATAAAGATAACTATAAAGACAAAGATATTAGCGTCCACACCAGCTGACGATATCGTCTGTTTATTCTAAGCACACGTGCGTCTGCCGCTTTAAATTATCCAGCTCGTGATAGCAGGATGGATTCTGATTGGGTGTCAATGTTTGTATAGTTCATGAGCTGGAAAAAAAATCGTTCTGAAAGTGATTCCAACAATATCGTGTGCCTTTATCGTTATAGCCATGGTGTGGAGTCTGCTATTCTTTAATACTGAGAACGATTTTTAGAACTATATCTTTATCTTATCTTTATAGTTATCGTCCTTGGTGTGAACGGGCCTAAAACTGTATTAAAATCTGATCTGAAAGTGTTTCAGTCTGAATGGTGAAATCACTCACTAAACGATTTTTATAAAATTTTCAGATTTTTGAAAAATCAGTCAGATCAGATTTCATTTAGTTTTTTCGTAATTCATGATACACAAAGCACAGTTGAAAAAAAACAGTAAAATCAGATTACTGTATGTGTGAACAAGCCTCTGTGTCTCATTGAAAACCAATTGAGCCACCAACTGAAAACCAGCCGTATCCTGTATGAGAAAGGTCCACACACAACCTTTAAATTGTCATTAAATCTTTTCACACCAATCCAACTCTCATTTCCTTTCTCATCGGCAATATTTCCTGCTGAAAGATTGCTGACAGACAGAGCTACCGCAGTGTTCATGGAAAAAAACACAAAAAAAAGTCACCACTTTTTCTACTGCCTATTACTAGGAAAAAAAGTCCTTTCCACAAACCACTGTGTTCACGCTATAGTGCTTTGCATCATATCTGTACTCGATCAGGCTATGGACAGAATCCAAATGAAGCTCCTGCAAATTTGCATCTGCATTTCAGACGCAGCCCTGCGTTGTGCCACCTCTCCTGGATGCACTCAAGATAAGCATGCTTCATGAAGATCACTGTAAGACGCAGAGATATACATATTAATGATCTGCACAGGCCATTAAAAATTCAAACCAAGTGGTGCTCGCTATAAGAAGAGCAGAAATCACCTTCATATGCCTGCTGTTTTTAAATATCAGCTCAAAGTCAAAAGTAGACTGACGGTTGTCACTCTACATCACATTCATTAACGGCGGTAAGTGTGAAGAGCAGCAGAGGACACGCTTTGAAAATCCTTCTTGAAGAACTTCAAAACTAATGACTTTCTTAGGACGTGTAGATGACATTGCAGGGTCCATGTTATACATTACAAACAAAAATAATTGTATAAGGTTCTTATGAAGCTCATGGCATCTTAAAAAAACTTGTGGGTGGAACCTCAAGAAACAATACAAGACACAATGCAGCAGCTAAAGACATCCACCTGCATGTGTATAGCAGTGCTTTAAAAAAGGGACACATTTAAAGACAATTAAGTTTTACCATGGAAACTGTCTAACAGCTAAAGCGCAGCATGTTAATTAATCCATCATGGCTAAAAATATCATAACTAAATAAAGAAAAAGAAATCTTGGTGTTTTAAAAAGGGACACATTTAAAGACAACTTTTCCAAGTAGGTTTTACCATGGAAACAGACTACCAGCTAAAGCACGGCACAATAATTAAACCATCACTACAATAAATATCAAAACTAAATAAGGAAAATAAAATTTAGACTCCTTCTGCCATGCCAGAGATTTTAATAATGCATTTGCATAATTTCTTTAGAAAAAGTCTTATAAAAATGAATACATTTCATGATTGTGTTAATTTGGTGATTCTTCTGGTCAAAATAAGCATTGAACCTCTGAACAATATCAAGAATTCTTGCTACATGATGTACAGTAATCACCCAAGATGATGCCATCACAATTGCACACTGAATTGTGATTGGTCATTTTTCACCGCCTCGCACTGGATAAAGAAAGAGTAACTATTATGGATTTATGCAACACAGATTCATTGGAAAATGTACCAACATTTTTGCAAAACTCCAAAAACTTACCTATTCCTTCAATTAACTGCTGTTTCTAGTGGCAGTAAAACACCAACATCTTTTATTCCTTTTCACCCAAATTATAATTACAGGAGTAGACCATCAATTAGTACAGACTTGTTTTTGCACAGTTCCTTGCACAATATTATGTTATGACCTCAAAACACTTTTACCATACTACATGATTTGTTAACTAATACATTTTGATGTTTGCATCACATAACCAACTCCATATGAATGGCTTGTCTAATGTTGTAAACTTGCTCGTTGACTCACCCGGTAGTACAGCACTGCACTACAAATCATGTGAAACACGAGTCACAATAAAAGAGCTCAAAAACAGCAGGGCTGCTTTAGCAAATGAGTTTTTATCTTGCGTTTGCTTTTGTTAACACTATCAGTTACGTTAAGTGTAGGTGGTACATTATTTTCAAAACCGATAGAGCATTAACCTTTAAGCGCCACTCACAAGACATTTAATTTAATAACCAGCGTTATAAAGTGTTGCCAAATTCATGTTCATCTGATTCATGTTCAGCGTTGCCAGATCCATGTTCATCTCACTGGACTTTTCACTTTGAAAGTGTAGTGAAACATGCAAGAAACAATGCAATATTTTGCAACAACGTCACCACAGGCACATTTTTCCAATGAGGCTGGGTTGGATTTATGAGATACTCACAGCCATATAGACAGCAGCGTACACGCTTAGCGCCGCCTCTTTAGAAGGGAAGGTTTTGCGGGCTCGTAGGATGTCGTCCTCGTTGCCAGTGCAGGCTTCCTGATGGCTGATGTAGCGAAGTGCTTGCTGGCAACCCAGAGCTGTGTAGTTGGGTTTACACACTGTCAGGAAATGAGGGGCCAGGTTCCCCGTTACCACCTGACCAGCGTTCACGAAGATGTCTGTTGTGAAAAGGCCAAACATGTATACACCTATGGAGAAGTAAACAGATACAGATACCAATTACTTCAAAAACAAAAGCGTTTTTTGAATAGCTACACCATCAGTCACAAAAAAACCCCAATATGACTATTAAACACTTCTTACACTTGATATTAAAATTCCCTGCCTTCATTTGACATTAAAAGTATGTAATCCCTTAAAGAGAATCCATCAAGATGGGGCTTAAAATATGTATTTGACAAACATGACCTGGAAAATTGGTTCAGTTATTCAGCGGTCGTGCTTGGCCTGTTTATTTGGCCTCGGTTAGCACAGCGCGTACCAAAACTGAAATTTCCTACTTAAGCACATTAAGGGGATGGATACGACTAAGACTAGGTGATCTCCACAGTGGCCCACATCTCGCCGCTGAGCTGTGTGGACGCATTAGAGGAGCTAATGTTCTGAGTTGATGAGATAATAACCAAACCTCATAGGTGAATGGAGTCTTTCTCATCGCTGCTCTGTAAACCAAACCATAATACCTCAATTAAAAGAGCTCAAACATTGGATGCGCATTTCATTCTCAAGCTCTCAATTATATTCCAATTTCAATTATATTTGATTCCAATTCATTCAATGTTATATAGTATATGTACCACTACATCTAACAGTATATAAGAACCTATACATAACAATGGATCTCTTTATCACTGTTGAACTGTAAGTTCAAAAGAACATACATACATATTGAACATACAGTTGAAGTCAAAACTTTACATACACCTTTCAGACTCTGCAAAATGTTAATTATTTTACCAAAATAAGAGGGATCATACAAAATGCATGTTATTGTTTATTTAGTACTGACCTGAATAAGATATTTCACA
>JAFVLL020017429.1:69047-117320 GCA_021397915.2 Tor tambroides
TAAATAAATAAATAAATGTGTGTGTATATGTTCTCTTGCAGTGTTTGGCTGTATGGGAGTCATTCTTGCATTCTCAAAGGACAGATGCTGAAGGAAATGGAAAGGCTGACTTTTCCTAATCTCTCATGGTGCTTTTATCTGAACGGGACCACCAAAGATGCTTTTATTCCTGCAGAAACCAATAAGATTCATATTTAGAGACTGAGGCACCAAAGAGAGGGACAGTCACCCTGTACAAACATCTCCCAGCGTTCACCAACTCCCCCAGAGAGATGGAAATGAATGGAGAATTTTCTCTGTCATCAGTACATTTGGCCTTCCCTTGAATTCTGTTGATAATGGGGAAAGATGATATTGCCAAATCTTTTATACTGAGAACTATTTTTCATTTTTGTTTATAAAAATACAACACGAGATGAAAAAAAAAAATAATGCAATTCCTGGATTCCTAATGCACACATTATGGCTTTATTGCATCATCTGACCTTTCTAGTGAGGATTTTATCCATATGATGTTTGCGATTCATATGTCCTGCCCTTTTGCAGATCAATGCAAATGCTGTTTACCTCTTATCAGAACTGCCTCGCTGCAAAAACCATTCGATTAGTGTATAAATAAATATAAATGCACTCTGAATGGATGCATTTCTTGCATTGGACTGAATTTATCATGCTATTCCATTCAGGTTACCGAAGCTGCATCTTTATGCAAACATCATGTATTGAAGAAGATGCTGACATTCCAGAATTGTTTACATGTTATTGAAGTGCATAAATCAAAAGAATTTACCTGTTGCCTTTGAATATGAAATGAGTCTATTTTAGATACTTCCATATGATTTTGAATGCGGTGCACTAATATCATAAAGTGTAATAAATTGCAGACTGATTTAAATCTATGCTTTTCCAGATCAGTAGTGAATTTAATGTCTTGGAATTATCGATGTATTCTTGGAATAGCTGTAAAGAAAATTGTTATTGAAAAGATGATTGAAAGAAGTCTTGTGGTGTGTTTTTATTCTCTCAAGAGAAAATAAGCAAACAGTGCAGTATGTTGGATCCTAAACTGGGTTACCATCACAGCTTGATGATATGAGAGCTCTCTTGCAACAGGCTCTTTTTAGTGAACGAAAAACATACAGCACAATAACAGTATAGCCTGATTCAAAAATTACTTATTTTAACTAGTTCTTTTTAGTGATGCAAAAACAAATTGCATCCAGTGTAGTATGATTCACAAACAAATGACTCTCAAGAACAGGTTCTTTTTAGTAAAATAATACATTGTAGTCAATTAGTGTTGAACAATTCATAAACAAAATCTGGTTCTTTTTAGTGAAATCAAAAACATACAGTGCAACCAATGTAGCCCGATTCACACACAAATGACTCCTATGAATAGGTCATTTTTCACGAATCAAAAGAATACAGCGCAACCAACGTAGCCTGATTCATCAACAACTGACTTATGAACAGGTTTGCTTTTAGTGAAACAAAAGTGTACAGTGCAACCAACATAACCCGATTCACAAACAAATGACTCTTATGAACAGGTTCTCTTTAGTGAATCAAAAGCATACAGTGCAAACAAAGTAGCCTGACTCACACATAAATGACTCTTATGAACGGGTTCTTTTTAGTGAATCAAAAGCATACAGTGCAACCAACGTAACCTGATTCACGAACAAATGACTCTTATGAACATGTTCTTTTTAGTGTAATCTAAAGCATACACTGCAACCAATGCAGCCCGATTCACACACAAATGATGCTCATGACCAGGTTGTTTTTGCTGAATCAAAAGTGTACAGTGCAACCAACATAACCCAATTCACAAACAAATGACTCTTATGAACAGGTTCTCTTTAGTGAATCAAAAGCATACAGTGCAAACAAAGTAGCCTGACTCACACATAAATGACTCTTATGAACAGGTTCTTTTTAGTGAATCAAAAGCATACAGTGCAACCAACGTAACCTAATTCACAAACAAATGACTCTTATGAACAGATTCTTTTTAGTGACTCAAAAGCATACAGTGCAACCAATGTAACCTGATTCATGAACAAATGACTGTTATGAACAGGTTCTTTGAAACAAAAACATTAGCTCTGTTGATTGTTGAATCTGGTGAATTTGGCCAACACAGCACTGCTTGTCTTTACTTAAAGTCACCCTTGAAGCACCTGTGAATGATCATTTTGAGAGATAATCAATTGATATCTCACAGTTTTTCAATTCCATTCAGCTTCTCCATCAGATCTCTCCCTGAACCACTGATGTCTGTCCATGTGGACATGAATACTCCAGAAGTCTGGAATGGGAAAAGTAAAACCAAGCCCAGACTTGTCCCAATCCAAGACCCAACACTTTTACCAAATGTACTCTGCGCACCCGCAGACTTAATCACTATTGTCTCTGGCAAAAGCACATATGTTAGTGTCTCCACAGCAATATTAATTTGCTATTTGGTTTGAAAGTAAGTGCACTACGAATGTAAAAGCAAATGAGTATTATTCCACAGCACTTTCATTTTTCCCTGCCATCAGCAGCAGCTGTTCCCTGACTCAAGCATCTGAGCCTTTGCTGGCAGAAAGTGTCTCTGCTCTGGGCTTTCCTCATGGAGACTTGGAGAAAGGAAGTACATGCATGCCTGAGTGACCAGATGGATCAAACAGCCTCAGGGAAGCCCACAGTTTCCTTCCACTCGTCATGCTTCTATCTGTTCCTTTCAGCATCTTCCAGCACAAGACTTCAGCGTGACTAAAGAGAAACTACCAGAGGACGATTTCAAATACTGCTATTTTCAAGCTTAATAGAGTTCTCATTTGCCTTAGATGTTTCTCCTCCAACTCTTTAGAAGAAATAAAATACATGGCATACATTAAGAGCAGCTATGTACAGTAATATTTTTGGGACGTTTTGCTCAGGTATCAGCTGTTGGCAGTGGGAAGGCTGCTGTTATGCGTCACCTTGAGCAGTTACTGAAGCGTGTCCACGTTCCTGGTTACTGTTGTGTCTCTTGTGTGTAATTATGGCGTTGGGTGTGAACATCACCATGTCAAAGCGTTCAGAAGAGACCACAAGACAAACGTGTGCCAACATGCAGCTCACGGAAAATAAACATAAGACTAAAAGGTACAGTTATTAGCTTCATTTGACTATTATGCTTCCTAAATTTGACTCTATATTGGTCTGCATGTTAAAAGACTTAATGGGATAGTTCATCCAAAAAATTATAATTCTGTCATGTAATCATGTCATTACAAACTCTTTTGACTTTAGAAAACAATATGGCCCACAAGTCATACGGACTACACGAGTCAGAATTATTACATGATTTTAATGGATATGATTTTAGTTATTGGATATGATTTTATTATGGAAAAGAGCAGCTCAGAAATGTAATGTAGAAATCTGATAATGTAGATTTTTGTATTCCAGGGAAGTTAAAAACATTTTTTTTACCTTTTTTTTTTTTTTTTTTTTTTTTTTTTTTTTTTTTTGGGGGGGGATTACTGAATGTCCTCATTTTATTAAATATGAATTAATAATAATAATAATAATAATAATAATTCATGTACACATGTAGTAGATATAATGTCTGTTTCTATATATATATATAAATACTTCTACATGTTTAATATATATAACACATGTCTGTTTGTTTCCACCTCAGTGTGTTACTCTGAAGTGGAAACAGGCTTCCTTTGATGTTGTAAATAGCTAAATCAAGGTTTTGTTTTCAGTTCTCTCTGTTATGGAAGCCCATTTCTACTTACAAGTTAAAAAAAAAAAATGTAATTGCAACTTCATATCTTCCAATTTTGAGTTTTTCACAATGTGAATTTATGTTTTAATTTAAACTTTATACTGTGGGGTAGAAGCGGTTGTATTGGCTCTGCTCTCTCTCTCTCTCAGTGTTGCTGTAAACCACAATCTTCTGGAGGAATTAAGAGTTCTCACACCGTCAAAATAAGCCATTTCTATTGTATGCTGCACCGAACACAGAGCTGGAACAGAGAAAATTACTCTACTTTGTTCATTTCTGCATTGCGCTTTCACAAAAAGTGTGCTTTAGAGATGTTAGAGGTGGCTTGTGAGTAGCGCTGATATTAGGTGATGGTAATGGAAAACAATAGACGGGAATAATTATGGACTTCCATGACTCATTGGTCCTGGGCTATAGAGTCATTCTCTATCAGATGAGAGATTTGACGAGCTGCAGGAACATTCACAGGGAATATGTTAGCATTGTACACTCCATTCATTTGACTGCCTACTAGGAACTGATGTTGTTTTGCTGTAGTGTAGAGCTTCTATTGTCCTGCCTGTTGCCATCACATCAGAAACAATTCAACACCAGCCATCACGCTGAATACAACACACTAGCTGATGCTTTGTAAAAAAATCTCCTGTCAGTCTTCTCTGTGGAAATAAAGTTTCAATTTTGACTTCACTGTGGTTTAATTCAGTTAGCAGATCTCCGAAATTGTATTTTGTTGCTCAAATGTTGCCTTTTAGTAGCTCAGGAGACTTTTTCAAGAGAGTTTTATGAAGTATCAACAATATTTTATCTATCTATCTATCTATCAAAATTATAAATAATTTTTATAGCAATATATATAACCTGGTCTGATGACGAAAATGTACCTCTGGGAACTTTTTCGCAAGACGCAAAATACATACTACCATGTTTCGTGACATATTTGATGACATATTTTGAACCTATCCGATAGTATGAACAAAAGCGAATATGACATAAAAATACAATCGCAAGCATGCCGTTTTAGCTTGTTTTTCGATCTCTCATCTTTCAGCTCTTTCATCGTGAGTCATGTTTTTGACAGGATTCGTACCCAAGGATTCCACATCCTAAGTCCAATTCTGTCCCGGCTGAGCTACCGTTATGCCCGGAAAGTGAAACGTATCCTCCTGAGACCCCCCCCCCATCCCCCCCATCCCCCCATCCCATCCCATCCCATCCCATCCCATCCCCCCAAAAAAGGTTTTGTGAATTTTGTATTTTTTCACGTCATTACATTGTTTAGACCATAAGGAAAATATTGAAAAATAACATTTTTGAAAAATTATATTTTATTCATATTTTATTCTATGTCCTCTGTAGAGGACACTAGGACTCAGTTTTTCTAAAAATAAAATGGCATGAATAGACATCAAAAAGGCAAAAACAATTGGATTTTTTTTTTTAAATCACCAATCAATTTTTAGGTTTCAGCATTTTTTATACTAAACTTTAAGGATGATTCTCAACTATGTTATAAAATATATAACAAAATGATTTGATATACCATTTTGTTTTATGCAATATGTGTGTAAAAATTTCCATAAACTGGTTTTCCCATTAAACACAGTGTATCTATACACTGTATCTAATTTGCATATTAATGTGTTGCTGTTGGGACAGCATGTTGAAAAAAGAATTGTCATAATGGGAGTAATAAATGGCCAGATTTTCATAATAATATCTAATATTTCATAAGACAATTGATAAATAATTAATTTTCCTATTCAATTGTTATGTCTCCCAAAATGCATAATAAACATGCTTTTAGTCCTGGTGTCCTCTACAGTGGACATGAATGAAATGATGTCCTGTTTCATAACAGGAAGTCATATTTGAATTTGAAAACCCATAACATTTTCCTGAGATGTTGCTTTATGACAAACAATTTGAACATTATTCAGATTTAAATGACAATTACAAAATATAATCATATTTCCATAAGGATCCATAAGAATGTTTCACTAAATTAAATTTAGCCATTTTTAAAGACCTAGGAGAGGGAGTGGTCATGGTGAAACTTCCAAACATTTAGTATCTCTATAAAGCCCTGAATGTGCTCTGTACAGGACATCCAGGCTTACAACTGTGACATGTGAGGTCTCAGAGAAATTCACTAAAATAGAATGTCCACTACAGAGGCAAAAACGCCATAGCTGGGTCTCAGGAGGATATGGAGCTGTAATCATAACTGTGTACGAAACATGATTACAAGTGCTCACTGTTTTACTGCCTCTAGTGTTCATTTCTGTTGGAAACTGCAGTGATACGTTGTTACGTATTTTGTGTCTTGCGAAAAAGTCCCTTGAGGCAGGGCTCGAATTGATGGGGGATGGCATCCCCTCGGTAGAAAAAATGACAAAAAGCATCCCCTCTGTAAAACCACCATCCCCCCTTACCATCCCCTTTAGATTAATAATGCTGTGTATTATGTAAAACTTAAAGTGCAAATTAAAATGTTAAAATTCTCTACTTATGATAATTCACAAACTAAATAACAGTGATTGGCCAGTCAGAACTCATACTGTATCAAGCTGCGCACAAGCAGAAGCAAGTTTCCCTCATGTTTCGCACAAAATGGTTCAAGTGCAACTTTTTAAGTTCTTTAAAAAGAAGACAACAGAAGGTATGATTTTTCCTTGATTAGAATTTAAAGTCTGCGTGAAATCAAAATTGACTATATTTATCTTGTTAGCGTACATTGCTATTTTTGTGGTGAGCAATTCATCCACACAAGTCAATCAAAAAAAAAATTGTTTGGCTTCATAATCTTTAATCAAAATCTGAAAATGCTCCTCCCCTCTAAAATGATGGGCCTTCTCTGATATCAGTTTGACGGCTTGGGCATGAGCGTGACATCCTTAACCACACCCCTCCAACTGTCAGTGTTCATTTATGGACAGTGCAGAGCAACACGGTGTTTCATTCCTTGAACTGAATCTGTTTTTGAACGATTCAAGTGAGCCAGTGATTCAACAGTCCATTCACTTGATTCGTTTCTAATTGAATCAGGTAGCAGGTAGCAAATGCAACATGGATTTATTTATGGATAACATTATGGATATAATTAATTATTTTAATTATATTTAAATTTAAATGTAATTTATAGAATATAATTAAAAAATAGAAATTAGTTACATTTATATAATATATACTGTATGTATGTATGTATGTATATATATATATATATCAGAAATTTGAATTAAATTTAAATTATGGAAAAATACACATTTCATGTCAATTATTTACTGGAAATAGACAACAACAGTGTCATTATGTCATTATTATATCATGTTTAACAGTCAAATGTCATTATTACAGAAACAAACTGCACTCCTATCAGTAGTATTCTGAAAACTCTTTTATGCATTTAATTCAACATTTTTCCACAGAAAAGGTGAGAAGAGGGATCTGTGCTGCGCATGGGAATGTTCTGATACGGATGGCAGAATCAGCGGTAAGCAATCAAACCCATTCATATTCAGTCAGGGAATCTATGTAAGTAACGGCTTACATCATAATGAATCTAGCTGAAAGGAATAAAATGCTGCCAAAGAAAAATCAATAACACTCTCTGAAATGGCTCTAATCCCACATCAGAGTCCTAATCAGAGTCCTGAGTGACAGTCCCACAGAGTTCCCTTAAACATGGTTTAGTTCAAGCAGCAGGAGAGGAGATAATGGACGACGCTGGCGTTTTCCTGTGTGTGACCTGCGTCTAATTACACCGTTGCTTTCACCTGCTGCTACGGGAAATTCCTTGTGGGGATCTGGAGGCGTCCTTTATGTGCGGCGCAAACATTTGTCTGCTACCGAGTCTAGCTTGCTACCCAGCATGTCTCAAAATCACCTCGCAGTGTGTATCGAGACTGAAAGCTGTGACTTCCTGCCAATCACTCAGCATGTAGAGGTTTCTCTGCACATGGAGACATGAGGCCAGATGCCTAATTTGCACATTTTTCTGTTTTGACTGGTTATGATGTTTGTTTGAGCTTTTAACTATTGTTTTGACTGGAGGGTGAGAATTTATTTGTCGCTAAAGCAGTTTTTGGAAAGACAATAACCAGGCTTGGAGTAATGGGATACTTGGCACACATTTATGTAATCAAGATACAAAATTGATGCAGCTTCATCCACATATATTAAAAAACAATTTAACACTGTGATTCAGTTCATTTAGCGGATCTTGGAAATTACATTTTATCACTTAAATGTTGCTTTTTAGTATCTCAGGAGACTTCATTGTTTCAATAAGTATCAACTTTGATTTATATATATATATATATATATATATATATAGACAAATAGAGACAAGAGTATATGATAAATGCATATCATAATATGTCACATAATCATATCATAAAATCACATTAACAATAAATAAAATTTATAAAATATCTAAACCAATAGCATTGCTAACACAAAGTACATCTCTAAGATAGCCTAAGTAGTCTAGATTGGTCTGATTTGCTTGTTTTAAAAGGCACTTGTCATCTTAAGACCAGCTTCGTATACACATAGTATTTTTACAGCATTACACCCGCTCTCTGTTCCACTTGTCCCTATTTTTTTTTTAAATGAACGTAGTATGTCATTTGTTTTCTGAGTAACTTCCAAGCAGCCTATGTTGGAGCTCAACAAGAGCACTGTGTGAGTCACGACCGCCAATGACTATTAGATGCACAAATGACACTTCACTCACAACAGCACTCTGGTACTGAGTCATATGTGCTCAAACCATATACAATTATTGTAACTGATACAATTACCAACCCAGCTCACTGCAATGGACCTTTCTTGCATTGACATTCTCTCTGTCAAAGATTAAAAGAAGAAGGAATAGTTGACCCAAAAATAAATATTTGCTAAAAATGCACACAAATTTAGCATTAATATATAACCCTTGCTCACCGATGGATCCTCTGCAGTGAATGGGTGCCGTCAGAATGAGAGTCCAAACAGCTGATAAAAACATCACAATAATCTACAAGTAATCCACACCACTCCAGTCCATTAATTAATGTCTTGTGAAGCAAAAACACGGTGTTTGTAAGAAACAAATCCATCAAGACATTTTAAATTTAAACTATTGCTTCTGGGAAAAATACCAGTTCATAATCCATAATAATGCTTCCTCTAGTGAAAAAGGCCATCAGCTGTTGTCGTCTCACATCAAAATCCACCGACATATTTGTTTAGAAGTGTTTTGCCTTGTAGCAGTGCTTGATCTGTGCATACTTCTCTCCTGATTCAGACGAGATGACTTTTTCACTGGAGAAAGCAATATCATGGATAGAGGAATTTTGATTTTAAAAATGTTAATGATGAGTTTATTACAAACATACAACTTTTTTACTGCACAAGATGCTAATTCTTGTTGTGTGGATTATTGTGATGTTTTTATCAGCTGTTTGGACTCTCATTCTGACGGCACCCATTCACTGCAGAGGATCCTTTGGTGAGCAAGTGATGTAATGCTAAATTTCTCTTAATCAATTCAGCTCTTCTACGTCTTGGATTGGCCTAAATTCAGCCAACTTAAATTTTTGGATCAACTATTCCTTTAATGGTAATATTAGGACTTGTTCATTATTAATTTCACACATACTGCATATTTAAGCACACAGAAAAAGTTCTCACTCTGATGTGCACAGAAATGTGCACAGAAATGTGTTTCTGTCATCATTCATCATCGTTGATGAATCTGGATTATTCTAAATGAGGGGGCAGGTGTCTCTACAACTAGTAATTTGCATAAAACACGGCAATGGCATGTCAATATAAAGGCTTTCCACGCAAACTCAATTCTCAAAAATAGGCCTTAATTGACTATATGTGTTTTAGAGTTCATACTTAGCAAGCTGTGCATACACCTGTACAGGCTGCATTTTTCCATGTCATTTTTTTCAGAAATTGTGAACAGATTTATTTTACATTACAATTTTTTTCACAAACTCCAGTATTGGCATCTTCTCAAAATGTTGTGAATAATAACAAAAAACTAACACTCATGCTGCATATTATGCAGAGGTCTCACAGGAGCAAATATCAGCCAGATGTTGTTTACTCCAATCTCATTAGCCCTAAAGCGGGGCCCCAAAGTCTGAGACCGCAGTGAAAATGTGATTTGAAAAAAGAAAAAAGGGCCATTTAAAAATAGGAAGAAATTTGCAAGATATCTTGGACTCGTTGTAAAGATGCTTAGATGTTCTTGCATTCATTAAAGCACAAGATTCTTTTTGGATCATTTTCAAGTCATGCTGGATAACATAATCAACATGTTTACCTTGTGGAGTTCATGCAGCTTGAGTGATGATGTCATTAAAGCAAAAGAGTGACAAAACAAACACTAAGATATTCTAAAATTCATTAAATATAGAAATATTTCAGCATTAAAAGTTGTCTCAGATTTTGGACCCCCAATATATCACTCCCTGCTCTCCAGAGGTTAGATGTTGAAGACATTTGCATTTAAACCCTCCACCACTCACCTTCTCTGGAGCAAACGGTGAGTCATTGCGAGTCCCACAGCGTCAGTGCAGCTTTCTGAAAGATAGCCGTAGAGTGGGACATCGATCAGAGCCGGGCCACGCTGGGCTCAGACCTGACATTTAAAAACCGGACCTGTGATTAATCATCGGCCTAACGGGGCTCAGAATTCACAGGATTCGTAATGAAGCCCCACGGACACTCAAAGACCCAAGAGCAAGAAAGCAGGAGGATTTAACATCTCTGTGATAGACATAACTTTGTTAAACAGTCTAAATAGGAATGTTTATATTTACCCAAATATCCTGTGAGGATTCATTCTTGTTCCCAAAGCAGACATTACATCTTCTCCATCTATTTTAATCCAGGTATGAAATCAATATGATGCAGTTTAGCTCCAGCCCTAAACCAGCTAATCATGGTTTGTAGGATTACCTCAAAATTACTGGCAGGTGTGTTACAGCATCAGAATAGCCTTTCCAGTTATTCTTTTCTAGGAGTGTTAGCAACAATAATAAATAGCAGAGATAGTGCTAGTGTAGTTAATTGTGTCTGTATTGGGGTAGCAATGAAGAAAGCAATAAAACTTTCCAGAAAACACTACTTATTTGGCTGATTCATGAGGACACAGAATTGTGACCGAACTACATTTCCCATCATTCTCTGTGGCCGCAAAAGAATGGTATTACGCTTGTTCGAGATGCAATCGTCGCTGCGCAGTCCGATCAAGTCCTCTTGGGAAGTTAGTATTTACAAGTTAGGAACTCAAATGCTTAGAAATAACTTTGGTCAGAACAAGACACAAGGTTTTTAACTCTGCTTTTGCAAAATGATGAATAAATAAACCGTAAGATGTCTTATTGCGTTTTTAATGAAAATGAAATAAATTGCATACATTTCATACAATTTACTGTCAACTACAAATGCTGCATCCATTGTGTCAGCCATGTTTTTTTCACTGACTGAAACTAAAGTTTTCCACTCATAACCTTGATATTGTGGTGGCATTCAACTCGTAAACATGCTATTTTCAACATGACTTGAATACATCATAGAATACATGGATCATCAACTGATGTGCATCTTTATAATGTTGTATTACTGCTAAAAATGTTCCTGTCAAGAAAGACAATTAGGGAATAATGAGGGAAATATACAAAATATTAAAATAAAGTAAGAGGGAAATATAAAATATTGTCCAGATAATGCATTTTATTCCTAATAAAATCACTTGAACAAGCACAGAAACCTTCTAGACTCAAAAAAACCCTTAAAACCATTTTGTGACACTGAAGACTGGAGTAATGATGCTGAAAATTCAGCTTTAACATCACAAGAATGAATGACATTTTAAACTGTAATGATATTCCACAATATTACTGTTTTTACTGCATTTTTTTATACAGATGATAATGCATTTCACCGATACCAGGAGGCTAAACAGAAGGTTAGGCACAAGTGCAGGTACTTGGACGAGAGGAACATCATTCTGTCCCCTCATTTATTTGCTCAGCCCAGGTCATGCGTATCCGGAGCAAATGATGCATCGGATGAAGCAAACTCTAGACGGAAAGCATCTCAAATCAGTAGTGTCCCCACTAAATCTGCCAACCCAGACATGAACATTACCACTGAGAGACCAAGTGCATCGGACCCGAGCTGCGTACCCATAAATCCCAGAGTATCTAGTGATTCAATGACCCAGAGACAAAATAATGTCAGTGAGAACTCACTGCAAGTACATATTGTAGAGGTGAACGGAATTCTGCCAATGATAGAGTGGGTTCCGGAATCATCTCATGAGCAAATGACGGAGAAAACCACATCCTGGAGGTGTGCTGAACTTGTCTCGGTGAACAATGAAACAAGGAGCCCCGAAGCTCTTTGGAAAAAGGCATCTGGACAGAAAATCGAATGGTGCCATGAACGTCTGGCTAAGGCGGCCCACCTCGGGTCATCATCGCCCACCGCAGCCAGACCCAGAGTGGTGATCCGGAGACTGGCACGAGGAAGAGGTTACAGAGGAACAAGCAGACATACGGAACAGAAGCTCAAACCGTTGGTGAATCACAAAGACCTGCACAATAGTCTGTCAGCACTACAGAATCGCTATGGATGTCTCTGTAGCCCTTGCCAACCGCGGTTGAGACACAGTCCAGGGGGAGACGCCGCACAGAACCTTGACAGGAAACAGCAAGGACAGCAGAGAGAGTTTTCAGATGCGATTGGGGTAAGATTGATGGTCTCAAACTACAGACTTTTTGGTCTAAAAGCCAAGCTCTTCCATTTTGCTGCTTATGAGATTTGTTTTCTGTCCACTTCTTTCTTAGTCACGTCAGTTAATTGATGTCCTGACTCGAACTTCTCGTCTTTAAAGCACAAAGGCCAATTTTTACAAGCCTGCGAATTGAATGAGAACCAAAACAATGCGTAACACAATAAGATTGCTTGTTCTCGCTGGGAAACCTGCAGCGCGGATTGATTGTTTTATAAGGATATCGACCTGTTTCGTGGTAAACAGAAATGAATGATTTTGTTACACAATCAGCCTCTGTTTGATTCCAGATGAATGCTGGGATATGGACTGGTAGCTATTGTTAGCTGCAAAGTATTACAGGAGCAATTTAGACTTTATTGGCTTTTGGAGTGCATGCTAAACATTGCTGTAGTAATGTGTAAAAATATGTCAGTGCATTGCAATGGCAAAAGGGTGACAATGAAACTTCAATACATCTGTTGTGGAACTGAATTAAATATAAAATTAAATTAGATTAGATCAAATTAAATATAAATATCTATTAATTTCTTGTAAAAATAAACGAAATCCAGACATGCTGAAACAATCACAAGCTTCTGCCTGTAGAGTAACTAGTTGGGAAACTCTGTCAAAAGATACCAAGGTCACCCCAAAACCAAAAGAATGAATGAATGAATAAATAAAGGAGCCTTTGGAAATTTTTTTTTGCATTTCAGAAGCATCTCCAAATTCACATTACTGTAATGCATTTGCCAAATGCATAAATGGAAATATGTAGTAAAATTAGCTTAAAGGAATAGTTCACCCAAAAAGGAAAACTCTGTCATCACTCACTCTCATGTTGTTCCAACCCCATAAAACCTTCGTTCATCTTCGTAACTCAAATTAAGATATTTTTGATGAAATCTGAGCGCTTTCTGACCCTGCATAGACAGCAATGCAACTACCACCTTCAAGGCCCAGAAAGGTAGTAAGGACATCGTTCAAATAGTCCGTGTGACATCAGTGGTTCATCCTTTTATGTTATAAAACAACTAGAATACTTTTTGTGTGCAAAGAATACAGAAATAGTGACTTTTTTGAACCACTGATGTCACATGGACTATTTTATCAATGTCCTTAAACTACCTTTCTGGGCCTTGAATGTGGTAGCTGCTTTGCTGTCTATATGCAGGGTCAGAAAGCTCTCAGATTTCATCAAAAATATCTTAATTTTTGTTCCGAAGATGAAGAAAGGTATTACAGGTTTGGAATGACAAAATTTTCATTTTTGGGCGAACTATCCCTTAATTGACCTGTAAATGATGTAACAATGAAAATTCCTAATAGTTATTTTAATACTTTTTTTTTCTTTTGAATTTAGAGCTAAAATGTGAACTGGATACATTTTTTTACATTCTGAAATTTACACAGGGGTGTAAATATTTGTCTTGACCATGATTTGCTTATTTACAAAATACTACAATGCATCATGAAATCTAAACTTGTGGCATGGAGATTTTCTCCAAACTAAATTACTTTTAAAAAGATCATTTGTAGTCAGTTCCTGTCCTAAAAAAGCAGTTTTTTGACAAACAAAAGGTGCATTTTAAAGGCAAAATGACATGCAACATTAAAATATAATATCAAAAAGCATAATCTAGTTTACTTACGTAATGTGATGTATTTCAAAGTTGAACAAAACTTGATTTTACCCTTCAGGAATTGAATACTACCTTCATTACAAATGATTGCCTAAAAGGAATGTTGTTTTCTTTAGAATAACTTGCAATAACTAAATGTGCATGCGTATTAAGAAAGCAAATAGGTTCAATTTTCATTACATGTTTAGTTTAAACAAACAGATTAACTTCAAAAAGCCATTAGTGAACCATAAGGTGTCCAAATCAAGTAAATTTCCCTCTTAATGTGGCCCAGTCATGCCAAATTAACCTTTATTAGTGTGATGTTTATGCCCTGTTTTATTGTAAGTAATGATAAAACCTTTTTCATTTTATATTTACCTCTCAAAAGATCAAAAGACTTTCCTAAGCCCAGGTGGCCTATTTCACAGCAGTTCACCACTGGTTTCAATCTTCACTTAGACAGTTAGAGACAGTTAGCAGCAGTCAGACTGGAGAAAATAAGAGGGACTCTTAAATCAGGAGAATGTGTTTCCCTTCGGAAAAGAATCAATCCTTGTGATGTGGGGAGGGAGGAATGAGAAACAGAGACTTTCCACTTTGACCCTGTTGAGTGACAGTTATAAATGTGAGCTGGTTTAATCGCTCCATCTTTTCTGATTGCTTGTTTGTCCATTTGTTGCTCCTCAGGACATACGGTGTCAGTCAGGAAGCCCGAAGAACGCCGAATCCCCTCCGACTCCACACCACGTCACTTTCTCTCATATTTTACAGGTTCTCCAGAGCAAACCAGCCAATTTTCCAGAGGTCAGGGGCCAGAGATGCCACAGGGCTCTTTAAACGTTGCTGAGAATATAAAACTTCCTTCCTTTTATAGTCTGTACACATCAGTGAAGTGCTTGTCAAAGAAAACACCACAGGCTTTAGAATATATTTTTTTATTCAAACTTTAAATTTCATCGTCTCTACAGTGTAAAAGGTCATGATTTCAAAGCCCTAAAAGGACTCAAAGAGATGGATTCACATCGATTTGGTAGGAAATCCATCTATAGTATCCAAATAAACCATTTAGTAATGATTCTCAAGGTGGGATGGGAGAAGAAAATATAGGAATCAGAAGTTAAAAAAGCTTTTGAGGTCGAAAGAACATCTTTTAACAACCAAAAACTCTATAAAACCGAACATAAAATAAATAGAAACACGATTAAAAAACATCCATTTGGTACACAGTAAACCAGTGTGATACTACAGCTAAGATTCAAAGAATATCAATGATAAATATAGTACAATATGTACTTACAGTATGCCATCGTACACCCACAAAGCCCCAGCCACACATACAAGTACAGCACAAACATAAGAAAATAAACATCGATAATCTCTGACAAAAATTATAGTCATGTGCATTTACACTGTACACACCATGTTGGTTTTCACTGTAATACTGCTGCAGGCGCTGATCGCTTACATTTATCATTTTTATGCATGTTTTTTTTCTTTCTGCATTATAAAGTGCCGCTATCCCAGACTTCTGTGATTAGTGCTTTAGCAATAATATACCATTTATCACACCAATATATTATATATGTCTATATATATCAATAAAAATATACACTTGAGGGGAAGCCAAATGGGAATTTTCTTATGAGATATGAAGAATCACATTATTGCTCTTAAGGTTAAGGATTGGTCACATCAGCAGGACATTCTACTATACAAGTGGAACCATATATTTAATCAAGCACCAAAAGTCTAAAACCTTTAAAAAATAATATTCTGGGTTATTTTCATAGGACCTCCAGGCCACAATTTTTTTTATTTATTTTTTTTGAAGAATATTATCATGCTAACAGATGAGACCATGATCTGACCTTGTGGATACCATATACTACCATTCAAAGGTTTGGGGTCAGTAAGATCTTTCTTTCTCCAGGGCTGCATAATTTTTTTAAATGAAAAATACAGTAAAACTGTAATAACTGTCAAAATATTATTACCATTTAATAAAACCATTTCCTATTTCAATATATTTGAAACTAATTTATTACTGTGATGCAAAGCTGAATTTTCAGCATCATTACTCCACTCTTCAGTGTCACATGATCCTTCAGAAATCATTCAATCATTTTTTACAGGATGTTTTTTGATTAATAGAAAGTTAAAAAATAGCATTTATGTGAAACAGTAACATTTTGTAACATTATAAACGTCTTTACTGTCACTTTTAATCAATTAAATGCATCCTTGCTGAATAAAAATATTCGTTAAAAAAAATACTGACCTCAAAATTTTGTCATAAGATAAAGATAACCCAGAATATTCTTTTAAATGGCACCATGACATGACTGAAACACAGGGCCAGAGATCTGAAATATAAATTAACGCAGCACTGCATTTTTTCAGAATAACATAATGTAGGAGACTAATTTATAGCCACAATTTTACACACGAGGTATCACGGATTGTTTTTAATGATCACAGGAGAAGAGGTGGCTTTCTGACTCATTATTTCTTTAACATTAACAATATCGATCCTCAGTGAAAGATGTCCTGGCCATTAAAACAGTGCGAAAACAAATGTCTATGCGAGTATCATTATGTTGAGCACTGGTTAAATGGACGCGTCTGATGGACTGAGTCATTATTTTAGTGAGATGGCTGGTGATTGTCTTAGCAGATGATCTGTCTTTCACAGCTGGGTGAATTAAACTCAAACTCAAACACAGCTTCACTGTGAAAGCCACTGGGTGAAACTGAATCCTGGCTCATGAATTATCTAACCAGTGGATCTGGAGCTTTTTTTTTTCTTTTTTTTTTTTTTTTGCTGCCAGTACAGTAGGAGAGTACTTGAATTTATCCGAGCTTTGGTATTTCTTTTTTTTTTTTCAACAGGTATTTTTAGCTTATTTTCTGCCTTATTTCTGTGGACACAGTGTATTTACTTAAGCATGGAAGCCCAATTCTGCCTCAGAATCACAAGTCACACTAAGATATAAAATCACAATTAAGAGAAATAAAGTCACAATTAAGAGATATTAAGCTGCAATGAAGGAAAATAAAGTTACAGTTGTGAAATATAAAGTTGCAATTATGAGAATGAATGAATGAATGAATGAATGAGTCACAATTTGAGACTTCAGTCACAATTGTGAGTGATAATGTTGCAATTAAGAGAAATAAAGTCATATTGTGAGATAATATCATAGTTAAGATAAATAATTTGCAATTTTTAATAATTGGAAGAGAATTAGCAATTGTGAGATCACAATTATGAGAAAAAAGATGCAGTTGTGAGGTATAAACTCACAATTTGAGACTTCATTCACAATTTGATGAAAAATTGTTCAATTGTTGTAATTGTGAGATATTAAGTTGCAATTAAGAGAAATAGTGATATTGTGAGACATAAAAATCACAGTTATGAGAAATATGGTTCCAATTTTGAAATAGTCACAGTTTGAGAAAAAAGTTGCAATTCTGAGAAGCAAGGTTGCAATTTTGAAATACAGTATTAAGCTGCAAAAAAGAGAAATAGTCATATTGTGACATAAAAATCAAAATTATGACAAAAAGTTGCTATTGTGAGATGTTAAGTTGCAGTTAAAGAGGAAAAAGTCATACTGTGAGATATAAAACCACAATTTTGAGAAAAAGTTGCAATTATGAGTCACATATGACTTCTGTCACATTATGAAATACAGTGTCACAATTCTAAGAAATAAACTCAAAATTACCTTTTTTTTACTCTGAGGCAGAAATATGCTTCCATATGTTTGCACTCATCCAATGCAAGCATTAAACAAGAAAAAAAAATCACATAGGAATAAACATTTTCTGGAATATATGACGACGGAAATTTCCATAACTACAAGTTAAGTCCATTTTGAATTCCAACCACAGGTATTTGCATCAACCTACCATAAACCTTTCAAATGCAAACACAGACATATACGCTCTCCACATATGCGAGCAGCTGAGATATTCTGAGCTCTAGATGTGAGCTCGGTCTGCAAGAAAGCCAACAGAACCGGTCAGGGAAATGTGAAGTGCAGCTTCAGTCATTAGTTGCGTGATGCTAACAGTTTTTACACACACAAAGCAAGGGCAGAGCGATCCAAAACGACACCACAGAGAATATGACCACTGCGTTAGCGTTGAGCCGGGACTATCGGGACTGGACGGTAAACAGCGTGGATGTCCAATGTGTCTGCCACACCGGTGAACTGAGGTCACGTGATCTCAGCGAAGGCGATGTGATTCTGTTGACAGAGTGAGACAGAAGAAACAACGTCAAATTTGAGAATATCAAACACATTAATTCTGCTCTTTTAGACGTAAACTGTTTCCACACAGGGTTTGAGGAGAAAAACATTTACAGTTTTCACACAAGTGTGTCTACAAGCAGCAGCTGTTTAGTGCTGTACCTAAACTCACTGCAAAATATCTTGTTTTCCAGTAAGAACATCCTTTTTTCTTTTTCATTAACCTCTTGAAATGTAAATAATCATAAAAAAAAACTAAAATAAATTATTTAATACTTTTATGTATCTTAATAAATATTATAAATATTTGTAATTATTTCTTAATTCTTTAAATAAATTTATTAAAATTAGATATATTCACTAAAAACAAGTCTTAATATCTTTTGAGAAGCAATTTCACTTGTTAAGTAATCTTAAGGATGTTTATACATTTTAACTGGAAAACAAGAGAAAAATATAGAAAAAAGAAAAAGTGTTCATGCTATTTTTCTTTTCTTATCTTTATTTTCTTCTTTTTTTTGCAATTACATTACATGTTTTTAATGTTTTTTTATTATGCTCACTAAGGCTGCATTTTTTTTTTTTTTGCAAAAACACAGTAAAAACCATAATATTGTGAAATTTTACTACAATTTAAAATAACTTTTCTATTTTAGTATATTTTAAAGTGCAGTTTATTACTGTGATGCAAAGCTGATTTTTCAGCATCATTACTCCAGTCCTCAGTTTCACAAGAGTAAATCATAAATCATTCTAATATGCTAATTTGCTGCTCAAGAAACAATTATTATCAATGGTAAAACAGAGCTACTTAAAGAAAAACTTTATGATAATTAAACGGATAGAAAGTTCAAAAGAACAGCATTTACTTAAAATAGAAATCTAACATCATGCGTCTTTACTGTCACTTTTGATCAATTTAATGCATCCTTGATGAATAGAATTAATTTCTTTTAAAAATAACTATAAAATTATTAAACTTTTTACTCAAATTGTTATTTTTGTATTTTATATATATATATATATATATATATATATATATTTTTTTTTTTTTTAAATATCCTATTAAATAATAAAAATAGAAGCCTAAAGTCTCAGAATTTAGGACTTCACATGATCACTTTAGAAATGCAATGAAACATTAACGCATGAGGACAGAGAGCACCCGTGTGCACCAGGCTGTAATGATGTGAGTTTAGAGCAAATATGTATAGGCAGCTTTGCTTGGGCCAAGTCTCCCAGTATTCCTTCATCCATTTTACACACAGTCAAAGTTCCTGCATGAGGCTGACCGTAGGGACCAAGCAACAGCAAACACTAATGGTTTTGTTTAACCTTCAGCTGCCATATGCTCTCGGTTTACAGGCCCAATCTAAAAGAAAATGAGTCCCAGTCAGAATCGTTCATTTGTACAGATCGTCTCAGTCAGATCTGATGGGGCGTGTGACTCTGCTGGCCAAAACTTTATTATAAAACGCAATGTTCTGTTTCTTACATGTGTCACACCGATATGCATATAAATGGACACTGAAAAGGATTCTGCTGAAGTTGTAGCTGAATTTAGAGTGATTTAATGATAGCTAAAATTTCATGGTGCAGAAACTACACGCTGCATTAAAAAAATTCATAAATAATACAGATGGAAATGGAGTGAGTTCATCAGAGATTCAGCAAACATGAATTGCTGAAATATACACTGTGACCTCGGCAGAGAATATTGGGCGGATTTTCCCAAACAAATTATTTCTTGCTTCCAGTCACATTCGCCGTGATCCCGCAGTCTCTGTGATTTGAAGAGACAAAACAGAGATGCGGATTTTCCTCGCCTTGTCCTCCCACTTTCAACGGCATTATGGTTTCTGACAGCAATCTGTCTGGGGGATATTTCAGCAGAAAGCAAAGTGGAATCGTCTGTTTTCCGTCCCAGCAACCTCACGGGACATTATTGCATCCAAACTTCATCTACAAGGATGGAGGGATATCGCAAATAAATCTCTCGAATCGGCACCCTTGACTAAAGAAGATTAGCATTTTTATTGGTGGAACGAGCCCTCGATATCCTACACATTTCATTTGCTGCGTTGCAATAAACCGTCTGTGAACCGACATTGTTCCCAAATGGTTTTATTGCAGCTGAATAAGCAAACAAGAACAACATTTAATCCCTCATATACTGCAGAGAGATAAACAACACAGCAATCTGGGATTAAATTACTCTCTCGTTTGCTTACTTGCAGGATCGTGAAACGAATGCGTAAATAAATGTGTTTAAAGGGTCATACTTGCAGCTTAATTACAGTCTGACGGGGCTCAGCGGTGGCCTGTGGCTTAATTAAAAGCTGAACACGAGGTCTGACTCTCTGCCATGGAGGATAATGGCTGCTTGGGAGCGCCTCAGGAACGGAGGTTTTTCAAACATGTTTCAAGTCTCTGAGGGCTTAGTAGTGCGTTTCCACTTCCATTCGAGGTGCGGGATTGCTGGCGGTTTTTAGGTCACCCAACTCAAACACCAACACCAGGTCTCAGTTCAGTTTTTAAATGGATTCTGGAGCACTGGCTATGAAAGAAAACGGACTGGAAGCAGCTGTGCGTGCAAGGAATCCTTATTAGATCACAAAAAGCTTCAAGTGATGTAACTCTCAGGTATATAAAAAAAACTGAAGTCTCCTATCACAGTTTACCAACCCCCCCACCCCAAAAAAACAAAACAAAAACAAAAACAAAAAAACTCAATACAAGGCACTTATCCTGTATCAAAATATCTTGTAAAAAAAAAGAATCATTCTTGGCCAATCAATCAGCCAATATCTGTGTATATTTTATTAATTTTTTTATTTTTTGAACACACATTCAGCTTATGGGTGTTTAACCAACACCTCACAGGGTGAACAGTTCTTAAATTTATTTTATAATACATCATATAACCAGGGTTGTTATATTTAACTAAAACCAAAACCATAAAAAAATTGTTATTTGAAATATTTAAATTAAAATTTTATTTCAGATAGTTAAAAGGAAAAAATAAATAAATTAAATCTATATAGACATAATTTTTAAAAATAAAATTGTTAATTACAGTTGATTACAGTTTTTGTTAAAAAAATTCAACAACTTTCATTTAAAATAAGGTGAAAATAAACACAGAAATCATTAAAACAAAAACTAATCAAAACATAAATAACTATAATAGTGTTTAAAGGGTAATATAATACTGTACATAAGTGGGATACAGAAAAATAACAGTAGATAATAAATAATAAGTCAAGTGCAAATTATGAGGGGATGGTAAGATCTTAAAAATAAAAAAGTACTAGAAGTATGATTATTAATATTAATGAATAATTATTGAAAATTTACAATATATTACAATAATTATATTACAATAATATAATTTAGTGCTGGGCAATGATTAATCGTGATTACTCGCATCCAAAATAAAAGTTTTTGTGCAAATAATGTGTGTGTACTCTGTATATTTATTTTGTATATATAAATACACACACATACATGTATATATTTAAGAAAAATTTGTTATGTTTATATATTAAATATATTTATATATAATATAAATTATATGAATATAAATATATAGATGTAAATACATGTAAATATTTTCAAAATATATACTGTATGTGTGTCTTTACATATACATAAGTATACACAGTACACACACATATTATTTACACAAAAACTTTTTGGATTGCGATTATTTTGGAAACTATTTTAGATGCGATTAATAATATATACATATATATATATATATATATATATATATAAACAATACAAACTATTCAACATTATTTATTTATTTAATTATTAATTTATAATTTTCAAATTTTTACTGGAAGGTAAAATGAAAATGATTGAAAATATCTTTAAAATCCAGCTCCATAAAAGTCAATGGATAATCTGCACATTAGCTTTAAGTTAAGAAGAAGATCAGATGCACCCATGAAGACTGAACTGCAAAGGACTTGAAAACATGCAGATGGAGACGCCAACGCTCTGGGTACGCTTTAATTAGGCACAGGTAATTGGTTTGTTCAACTGAAATGAACATGATTGGGTTTTAACTGGGTTTTAATGACGTGACGTTGTACTCCAGAGCTTTGGCAGCCTGATCTCCTCACACAGGTGCGCATACGTTTATTGCCTTGTGCTCTGCAGGTGTCTGAAGCGGCTGCTTTTGCCTGTGATCCAGCTAAAGAAACTCAGGAGACGGCCTTTCAGAGAGCGGGACGACAACTCCTCATCATCCGTTCTCAGTTCTGTCACCTGAGGGACAGGAGCGCACGGATACACATCTTGTTGATACGAGCGCTCAAACTGACACAATTAGGACCCTTGAGAGCTGATACAACACTCTGCACACAGGGCATGTACCATGCGGCAGTTCATTTGACAGCATGGTTCCAAGTGTGCTTTTGTCTACTATGTTTTGTACCTGTGAAGCGATGTACTTCTCCAGCGGACTCTCAACCCTGGGCGAGCTGACCATCGGATTGTTGCTTAGGTGGTCCTGTGGGGAATCCTCGTTTAGCAGTTGTTTGCCTTTGAAGTTATGGACCACACACACCACCTAAAAAAACATGAAAAATATAAGATTATTTAAAGGGATAGTTCACCCAAAATGTTGGTAACCAAACACTTGCTGGTAGCCATTGACTTCCATAGTATTTAAGTTCGGAACAACCTGAGAATGAGTGAATGGTGACAGAATTTTTATTTTTGGGTACTATCCCTTTAAGGGGAAAACCGGATTTTCTTGATCTTCTGAAAGAGTTTGAAGAGTTTAATGAATGCTGACAATGCAAAGTTCACTCCTCAATCCATTCAAAAACAGTGTGAACTACATCAGTATGAAAATCTCAGTCAAAGTGTCTTACATTACAAACATGCATAACTAAGCATGCATAAGTTGATGATAAATAATATGAATGCGTAAACTCTGAAATGGTAGGAAGTAATGTGTAACACCTATAGAAGAGAAAAGAGCTGCATGAATGCCAGTGTGCAATGAATTCATTTCTAAAATATTGAAAAAAAAGAACAACAAGCAAAAACACAAATTGTAAACTGAAAGTAAGGGTGAATATGAGGATTTGTGCAGCTGTTGACTGTGCTGAAGTTCTGGAAAACAAAGTCAACACAATACAGCTGCACTGTCAATGGAGCGGATAATATTAAAGCACACAAACTTAATACAAAGCTACCGTGTAGCGCACAGTCAGGGACAATCGTGTGTCACAGTGGGAAGAGAGAAGAGGGAAATAACAGTAATTTTGTTAGCAGCCATGTGAAAGTCCTCGACCCATAAAGAGGAACACAGCTACTACCCATAGCAGTTCCCACTCAGATAGATAGATAGATAGATAGATCAATAGAGCAATAGACAGAATGATAGATAGAATAATAGACAGAATGACAGATAGAATGATAGACAGAATGATAGACAGAATGATAGATAGAATGATAGAGCGATAGAGCAATAGAACGACAGAACGATATAGATAGATACATGACGGACGGACGGACGGATAGACGGACAGATAGATAGATAGATAGATAGATAGATAGAAAAAAATTATAGAATGATAGATAGAAAGAACAATAGAACGACAGATAGATAGAAAAAAATGATAGAATGATAGATAGACAGAACGATAGAACAACATAGATAGAAAGAATGATAGATAGAATGAATGAACGAACGAACGAACGAACAATAGATAGATAGATAGATAGATAGATAGATAGAACGATAGAACGATAGATAGATAGATAGACAGATAGATAGATAGATAGATAGATAGATAGAAAAAAATGATAGAATGATAGACAGAATGATAGAACGATAGATAGATAGATAGATAGATAGAAAAAAATGATAGAATGATAGACAGAACGATAGATAGAATGATAGATAGAACAATAGATAGATAGATAGATGATAGATAGATAGATAGATAGATAGATAGATAGATAGATAGAAAAAAATGATAGAATGACAGACAGAACGATAGATAGATAGATAGATAGATAGATAGATAGATAGATAGAAAAAAATGATAGAATGATAGATAGAACGATAGAACGATAGATAGAAAAAAATGATAGAATGATAGACAGAACGATAGAACGATAGATAGATAGAATGATAGATAGAACAATAGATAGATATATAGATAGATAGATAGATAGATTTACATAAACTCATTGCTGTTTTGCTTACACAGCTTGCTGTGTAAAATTCTCTATTCCAAATATGATTTGTATGTTGCTGAGCATCCGCTTTTTCTGACTTCTGTGCAAAATCTGTTGATGATACTAATAAAAAGCTCCAACGCAGCACCCAAGGGCCAAAGTAGGTCACATATTCTGTTGGTAGTTTATATTCTGTCATCATATATGCAGCTTGTGGATCTTCAGTTAAACAGAGCATGTTTGAATCATTAGCCCATCGTGGTCTAAATGAGGCCGATATCTTACAGAGGGTTCCTTACGCGTCGATAAAGCTTAGCACATGCAATTTCAGTAATTGGAGCGTGTCAACTAATCACATGATTCTTTGTTCGCTTCCTCCAACAAAACGGCAGCTAAATGCTTTCAGAAATCTAGTCGCCGGAGAGGATTCATAATGGCTTCACAGCAGGGCAAAACACTTGTCTGACCCTCAAGACCACAGGCTGATATGCTAGCAATATGGACAATGGAAAGAAAAACATGACTACAATTTTACATTTGCTGAAGAAAATTTGCATGAATGGATAATGGAACTATAGAACGATAGAACAGAATGATAGAACAATACAGATGGACAGAACAATAGACAGAATGATTGATAGAAAGATAGATAGATTGAACGATAGATAGATAGATAGATAGATAGATAGATAGATAGATAGATCAACAGAATGATAGACAGAAGAATGACGTGTTTTTTATTATTTAATTTTTGAGTTGATCTCTTTAGGGTTAGATGACAAAGCAATAATCAGCTGCATTAGCAAGTAGCACTAATACTGTGATAAATTAAGTTGTTTAGTCAATTTTGGAAGTTGACTTTTGAGAGCAATCTTGGATCTTTCTAAACACAGCTCCGCTCAATTTTCTCCAATATTCCTCCAATACAAGAACTGCGCTCCCACACTGTTTGTTCAGCACCAACACAGCCTACTCTCAGAAAAATTAATAGCTGAAGTCAATCAAATAATCATTAAAGAGCTCAGTTTGACAGTTCATTACTAGGGAAATCTTTGTGAGACCACTCAGGAATACTTTCCTTTATCTTGACAGTGACTGGAATGAAGTTAGACAGGAGTTATGAAATGTTTTTAAACTATTTAATTCACTCTCTGATCGTTAATGAAATCATAAGGGGGAAATCTCTCGACAAAGAGTCTTTTGTCACAAAATCTTGAACTAAAATGACACCAAAACTTTGCCACTAGGATATCGTAGCTCTCTAAAAAGCTCCTTTGTGGCTGTGTGGTATGACGGATAAGAAACAGTCTTCATGGCTCCGTAGCTTGTGGGCGTCTCGGCCCCGATGTGCCCTACATCAATGTTTTTATCTATTCTTCTGTGACTATTATCTTTCATCCTAAAAACAGGCCTTATCTGTAGACTGGGCTGCAGGCTGTCATAAAGAATATACATTTGAATGCTTAAACAATCACGCGCAGTGGACTTTCTTATTAGCGGTGCTTGCTAAGACAAACATCACTATTACTATTGCTCATAGTTTATTCAAATTTGAAAATTCAAATTGAAAATTTCAATTCAAATTGAATAGATGTCTGGACATCAGTTTTTTCTTACTTTAGTCTGCAACTTCAGTCATTCCACTGTGGCAAGCTGAACTAATTAAGAGCTAGCATGAAAAAGAATCCCATTTCGGTTTATTCCACTGCATGTGCCAAGAATTCTACATGCTCAGGATGGTGGAGAGAGCTTGGGATTTGGAACATTACATAATAAATTTACCTCATGTGAGGTTGAATTTCATGGATTTTCTTACATGGATTCAACAGATTCAACAAAGTTGGTTGAATCTACAGACCAAAGTCCAGAAAGTACAAAATTTATACTTGCAGATCAGCAAAGCAAGAGTCATTTCACATTGTAAAGCTCTAAAACTCAGACACAGCTGTGGTCTCCACAAATGCATTAGCTTCTGCTCTCAGCTCCTGTGCCCTGAGAGGAAGCCTGTATCATGATGTGTCCAGATGTGGGTGGTGGAATGAGGGTGAAATCCATCTTCCTGCATTTGGCAGCTCTTCTACGCAACACAATTAGCTTTAAAGGAATAAGAGGCCTGGAGCAGAGGGTCTGCAACAGGGCTGGATGTTGGCATACGATTAGCTGCTCCTCTAGAATGTCAGTATGTGAGCGCTTCTTCTACTTAGCTTCCCACCAGCCAGCATGATCCTTTCTCTATCCAGTTATCCTTGCTAGATAAGCTATATGTAATTTGATCTGGACTTCCACCATCCAACTCCAACTTTGTCACTAGTGTTAGTTTACAAAAAAATGAAAATTGTGTCATCATTTAATCACCCTCATAGTTTTCTTGACTTTTCTTAAAACTGTGATTAAATGATTAAAATCATATGTTTCGCTTTCTAAACGTAACAAGCTTGCTTGGTAGCTCAGCCGGCACGGAACTGGACTTAGGATGTGGAATCCTTGGGTTCGAGTCCCGTCAAAAACATGACTCACGATGAAAGAGCTGAAAGATGAGAGATCAAAAAACAAGCTAAAACAGCATGCTTGCGATTGTGTTTTTATGTCACATTCACTTTTGTTCATACTATCAGGCAGGTTTAGGTGTCGTGCAGATGGTATGTTATTCTAAAACGTCTCAGAGTATTATACTTATAGCGCCACTCAACTCAACAAAACCAGCGTCACATAAAACGTATCATATGTACATTCATCTGTTCCGGGGAAAAAAACAAACACTCTTTTAGCACCACCCAGTGTACATATCACTTCGAACATGTCACGAAACGTACATGGCGGCACGCATTTCACGTCTTGCGAAAAAGTTCCCAGAAGTATGTTTTCGTCATGAGACCAGGTTGATTTAATCACCCTCATAGTTTGCAAAACTACTGTACGACTTTACAAGACTTACATGAGAAGCATTCTTATATTTATTCCAATGAGTTTCTATGGCTTTTCTATTTATTGATTACTAAATTTAAAATAAGGCAGTATCTATAAAAAGCCATTTCTAGCAGATTAAATATTTTCCATTTTTTATGATATATTAGCTATATACCAGTATTGTTATTGTTAAACGAAACAATTAAAAAAAACTTTTACATTTAAATAAAGCTGAAAAAAATAGAATAATTATTTTATGAAAGACATTAGAAATGTTCCCTTGGTAACTAACTGAAATAAGTAACTGTAGGTTTAAATACTAAAATTACAAACTAAGGCTGAAATAAAAATAAATTACAGCTAAATAAACAGGGCAAAAGGACATAAAATTTCTGAAATTTAAACTAAAATTAAAATAAAAACTGAAAATATAAAATAATAATAATAAATACTGTAATAGTATATAAATAATAATAAATAACACTGCTATTTATAGGCCTGATCATGACTATTTAAGATCATTGTCCAATGTACAGTCCAAATAGATATAATCATGCAAATAAGGGAATTTTAATACTTTCAGTATTAATAGTTAATACTGAAATATACATTTGAAATATGTATGTATGTACTAGAAATATCCTAAATAAATAGTATATAAATGTCAGTTACTTTAAGATTTTTATTCATTTTTCTTGACTTTTCCATGTCTGGAAATTCTATTAAAATTCCTTAATATTTCCAGGTGTTCCATGGAATCCTAAATATAGTGATCCTAACTATATACATCTCATTTTTGTGTTGCACAGACGAACGAAATTCATATACGTCTGGAATGGCATGAGAGTGTGTAAATGATGATAGCACTATCATTTTTGGCCAATTTTTTACATTTTATGTTTGCAAGAAGCCTAAAAGATATATACAACAGAAAACTGACAAAAAAAACTTACTAGAAAGGTGGCGATGGCCACCCCGATGATAAAGCCGGCGATGACGTCAGACCAGTGGTTACGATACTCCGCCACCCTGTTAATACCCGTCAGAAAAGCCAGGCACATCAGGCCCAAAGACATGACTGGTTTAGCCAGACGAGTTCCTTTGGCTTTCACTGTAAATGTGATGTACATCTGAAATCAGAGAGAAAGAAAGTAACAAATAAAATGAAAATAATGATTCTGATTTGCAATCATTTGCAGTTCTGTACTCCTACCCCTCAATTTGTGGGTTTTTACAGTACACTTGGTCACTTTATGAGCTTTTTACTGGTTGGACAGATATCTAGCCATTAAAATAACATGTAAATATCCTCCAAAATGCACAGCAATCCGACCACACAAATCTCATGATTTGAGATGCAGATGTCATTGAAAATGCATCAGGTTATTCAAGCCAAAAACATAAACCTTCCTCCTCCCAAACCAGACTATGTCAACATCCAGACACTCAGGAACCCCACAATCATGGACGGAATCGAACACCAATTGCCATACAGGGCAAAAAGAGCATAAACACGGTGACAGAAAGCATGTTAACAACCTACTGTTGTTATGGTTACATCCTCAGGTGAATGTGACTTGTTTGCGAGCATCTATTTGTGACTAGGTTAAAACATATGCTCTGACTAACTTACAATCTACATTTTTTTGAAACATTCACAATGTCATATGCAGAATTAAAACTGCTTTATTAATATACAAGGCCTCCTGAAATATTAGACATATCAATATCAGATGGAAAAAAAAAAACATATAACACAAGGAGAATGGTTGCGAAACTTACTCTGAACTAATAGACTCTTAAAAATTAAGGTTCTTTATAGGTTTTGATGGTTCCATGATGGTTCCATGACCTTTATCATCCATAGAACCTTTCCATTCCACAAAAGGGGAAATTCTTTAGAATTTTAAAATGTTCTTTACACTAAGAAAAACATGGTTCTTTTAAGAATTGTTCGCTGAAAGGTTCTTTAGTGAACCAAAAATGGCTCTTCTATGGCATTTGCTTTAAAAACCCCCCTGAAAATATTTATTTTGAAGTGTACAGAGTCTGTTAGCAAATTTGCAGATTTGCAGGATGAGAATATAGAGATTTTAGGGTGTGAATTAAAGGGATAGATCACTCAAAGGTGTTCTAAACCTGTATGAGTTTCTTTCTTCCATTGAACTCAAAACGGTATTTTGAAGAATGTTGGTAACCAAACAAATTTGCTGGTAGCCATCGACTTCCATAGTACTTTTTCCCATAGGGAAGTCAATGGCTACCAGCAACTGTTTGGTTACAAACATATCTTCTTCTGTGTTCAACAGAAGAAATAAACTCATACAGGTTTGGAACAACTTGAGGGTGAGCAATTGTAAATTGAATTTTCATTTTTGGTTGAACTATCCCGAGTCCTTTGAATGAATATAGGCATGTCACTGTGTTTGTATGAGTGTGTATGTACTCAGGGAGGTTCATGGGCTGGTGAACAGCTATCCAGCACTCATTTAGATCAGTCAGGTAAAGATAGAGCGACCAAAACAAGCCTATCCATCCAGAGAGAGATCTGTGTTGTGACTTTGTCATGTCATAGCAAGCGAATGAGAAAACGTTGACAAATGTGGGACAGTCCTGCCGACTCACTCTGAAGTATGCCTGTGTGTCAGCGCTGAAGGTCGTAGATAATCAGTCATCACTCCTGAGGAAACGCCACACAAAGACAGTAATTGTTACCTTGTGCGAGTCAGAGACGCTACAGCAGCGTCTCGCTCTTTCAGAGACTCTCTCTTGGATTCAAAGGTCATTGTCACATTGTGACCTGATTTTATTCTGTCTCCGGGAGGAGTTGGGGTGAGCAGGCGTTTTTGATGTCCTCAAATCTCAATATGTATGACTCTGTGTTTTTTGGAGGATATAAACCAGACAGATCAGACAAATGAATGCAGACTCAAATCTCATACAAAATACAGTTATGCATTTCCAATGGTTGTGTATGTGGCAAGACATTCTGGAGGTTTTAAAAACAGAAATCTGTAGTTCATTTAGTATTTACACAGTGCTGTTCAAGCAGTGAAGTTCTTAGTCGTCATCTAATGCTCACTTTTAACTCACATTTACTCTTTAAAAACACTAAGAATTTAATAACAATGTTAATTAAATATAATTTTTATAGTGTACATTGTAATACGGTGATGCCTAAATTTACTTGTAGCATTTAAAATGACTGATTTTAATTATTTAGTGTTTTATTTTTAATCTATTTGGAAAATTAAAAACAATATATAATTTTAATATCAGCAATAACATGCACTAACTTTGGGTTTGATAAGATTTTTTTTTTTTTAATTTTGAAAAGAAGTTTCTTATGCCTGCCAAGGCTGCATTTATTTGATAAAAATACAGTGAAAACAGTATATATGTGAAATATTATTACAATTTAAAATACTTTTCTATTTTAATATATTTTAAAATGTAATTTATTTCTGTGATAGCAAAGTTGAATTTTCAGCAGTCATTACTGCAGTGTTCAGGAACATGAATCTTCAAAAATGATTCTAATATGCTGATTTGGTGCTCAAGAAATATTTATTATCAATGTGGTTGAAAACAGTTGTGCTGCTTAATATTAATTATATAAAAATTCAGGATTCTTTGATCAGTTGAAAGTTCAAAAGAGCAGCATTTATTTGAAACAGAATTTTATTTTGCAACAATGTAAAATCTTTACTATCACTTTTTAACAATTTAATGCATCTTTGCTGAATAAAAGTATTAATTTCTTAAAGAGAGAAGAAAAAAAAAAATCGCACTAACCTCAAACTTTTAAAACAGTACTTTAATTTAATATCAGTGTATCCCTATTTTTCTCAAAAAAAAAAAAACTGATTCACTTGGAAGTATGTCAGACTACAAAACTAAAATGGGCTGTGTGAGTATTGTTACACGTTGACTTTTCTCTGTCCTACATTTCGTGCGATTCAGGAGCTGGGTGAGTCCTCAGTCATCTGCCTTTAGGGCTTCTGTCAAAAACCATGTAGTCTTTTGGAATGCAACAAAACGTCATCTCACAGGTCAAGGGCAGAGCCTCTGGACTGCCTCAAAGCTGCAGAGAGTAAGTTGTCAAAATATCAATTTTACACACTGTTGCACAGCCATAAAGTTCTTTCCCGAGAGATACCATGTGTCCTTCCTGTCAGGCCGACTAGCCATCGGCTGTGATATGCTTTAAATTACATCATCTGAAGGCCTTAAAGACATCTTTATTGTATTTGTGACAGCTATCATGTTCAGGATTGAGAACCTCACATTATTTGTTCAAAAACAAAGTGTCTCAGTGTGCCTTGATAGTTTTTGGAGAAAGTCAATCTCCCATGGGAGTCTGACAAAGTCATGAAACTGGAAATGGACTGACTCCCAATATCCTGCCAACTACTCTGACTTCATTTGCCGCCTCATTCTTCAAACTTGAGAAAAGTGTTAATGTGTGTTTGCAGCTCTGCTCCAAAAACTAGTGAGCTGCTCCCTACTTAGACTGCAGACTCGTAAGTGAAATGAATCATTATAAGAGACCAACTGGAAGTCTCTTTATTACTTAAATGAAGAAAGACTAAAATGCCCAAAATGGTTTGTTAATTACCATATAGCAAAAGAGCAATAAATGGTAACACATAAATTTAGCTTGTTCAGCTCAAAGATACTCGACTATAATTTAAGAGAATTAGGTTTAGCACCTAATGTACGCACAAACAATATATAGAATACACAAATATTGAGTAAAATAATCCATTTAAATTAGATATAACAAAGTTACAGTAAGTAACTGTTCAAACGTTTTTATTTTTTTTTTACATCTGTTTCAGCAGTGATGCATTAAATGAATCAAAAGTGACAGTAAACAAATTTACAGTGTTACAAGAGATATTTTAAATACATTTCAATTTATTAATTAAAGATATCTTTTATTTCAAATAAATGCTGTTATTTTTGAGTTTCTATTCATCAAAGAATCACAATAAAATGATTTAAAAATGATAAAATCTTTATATATTTTTTTATCATTGATACAAATAAGAAATGATTCTTGTGCACCAAATCATAATATTATTAATTATAATATTATTGTGATTATGATAAGATTAAAATAGAAAACAGTTCTTTTAAATTGTAATAATATTTCACAAAATTACTGTTTTTAGTAATTTTAGGTTGTTTTTTTGCATATTGTGATCACATATATGCAGTATATTATATTTTAGATCATTTTAATCACCTTTTTAGTACTAAATTAAAAATATTCATACAGTAATTGGGATTTCTCTCAATGCATCCATTTTTCAAAAATACATTCTGCATGAATTTAAAACTGCTTAAAGTTGTTAAATACTAAGAAATCTACAATTGTGACAACTTTATCAGTGTAACACACTGGATCAGTCTCCTTTCCAAAAAAAAGCAACAGCAGTCACATATTAAGTGTGGAGCATTTAGTCCAGATTATCAACCTGTTTAAGGCTCTAATAAATCATGACGTTAAAGACAAAGAATTCTAATTTTTGATTCTGCAGAGCATACAAACTAAAACAACATCTCCATACTTCAAGACCTACATACAAAGCATGGTTGATCTGCTCATTTGATTGGAAAAGCACATCAGTTCAAAGACACCTTGCAGGACGTCAAAAAATTCTAAGTTCTCTGACACGACAGAGCACATCCTACAGACACTAATCAGACTCCTCTTGTGTCTACATTAATAATCAAACCTCCCGGGACACCATGATTCTTTCTGAGTTCTAGTCATCAGGGCTCGACTCAACTAACAGCCGATATGAGATACTCTCTCCCTGCGGAGTGAGATTTCCTTGCGGGCCCGATGCACACCTGGAACGGCATCCCTGATAAAAAAGAGGGCTAAACCGTGCCAGATGCTCATTACTTGTTTTTGGATTCTGTCCTTCATAGTCTGCTCGCCTGTACGGGATGTCTCACATCCTAACCGGGTCATTGTGGATAATTAGACCACGAAGTGAAAAATTAAGGGAGCCCATAAAAGTGGTGATTATAATGGGAATGAATAAGTAAAAGAGCTGAAAGGAAAGCTCATATGTTATCTAATTTTTTGGCATGGTTAGTGCTTGACTCGCAGCCCATTTCTAAAATGATTTACAAGCTGTAACATTCAGTAAAGATAAATAATGAAGTTTTCATGGGTTTTTGCACAGACAAGCAGCAAAAATCAAAATTTTTTCCCCCACATCTGATTTGTGTTTATGGAAACCCATCTCCACCACAGAATACAAAAAGGTAATTGCAATGTCTTATGTCACAATTCCGACTTTTTCACAACTCTGAAAAAAAAAAAACTGCGAGATATAAACCTAGAATTCCAATGTTATTTCTCGACATTATTCTGAACTCACAATTCTTTTTTTTTTCCTTCTCTTATTTCTGAGTTTACATTTCGCAATTCTGCTTTTTTTTCACCATGGAACAGAAAAATAAAATATTTGCAACTTCTCAGAATTGCAAGAAAAAAAAGTCAGAATTGTGAGATAATGATTGCAGTTACCTTTAATATTTTTATTCCGTGGCAGAAACAGGCTACCACAGTTTGCAGTTTGAATAGCAAACACAAAAGAGCAAAAAAAAAAAAAAAAAAAAAAGGTTTATTTATTATTTAGATAAAAATATTTTTAGTTGCTCACAATCCGAATATAAAAAGGCAAAAAATAAATAAATAAATAAAAACAACTCCAAACATAGAAAGACATAAGAAATAAACATGTAATTGGAAATCTGATTAAAATCTGATTTTCAGACCTTAAATTTGATCTGAAAGTGTTTCAGTCTGAATGGTCAGATCACTCGGTAAACAATTTTTGCACAATTTTAAAATCAGATTTTTAAAAACTCAGTGTAGTTTTCATGCTTTTTTTTTTTTTTTTAAATAATTCATGATACACAAAGCACATTAGAGAAAAAAATGTAAAATCAGTTTATGTTCAGTGTGAACAAGCCTCAGTGTCTCATTGAAAACCAATTGAGCCACCAATTGAAAACTAGCCTTGTTCCATATGAAAAAGATCCACACAACCTTTAAATTGACATTAAATCTTTTCACACCAATCCAACTCTCATTTCCTTTCTCATCGGCAATATTTCCTGCTGAAAGATTGCTGACAGACAGGGCTACCACAGCGTTCATGGAAAAAAAGTTCACACTTTTTTCTATTGCCTATTACTAAAAAATAGTGCTTTCCAGAAACGACTGTGTTCACGCTATAGTGCTTTGTGTCATATCTGTGCTCGATCAGCCTATGGGCAGAATCCAAATGAAGCTCCTGTGAATTTGCATCTGCATTTCAAACGCATGCTTGTGTTGTGCCATCTCTCCTGGATGCACTTAAGATAAGCATGCTTCAAGACGATCACTATAAGATGCAGAGATATACATATCAATGACTTGCACAGGCCATCAAAAATTCAAACCAAGTGGTGCTCGCTATACGAAGAGCCGAAATCACCTTCATATGCCTGCTATATTTAAACATCAGCTCAAAGTCAAAAGCAGATTGACAGTTGTCACTCTACATCACATTCATTAACGGCAGTAAGTCTGAAGAGCAGCAGAGGACATGCTTTGAAAATCCTTCTTGAAGAACTTCAAAGCTAATGACTTTCCAAGGACGTGTAGATGATATTACAGAGTCCATGTTACAGGAAAGGTTGGACTATTTTAATTGATATGCCATTTTTAAAACACAAGAGCTTATAGTGGGAAACCTCAAAAAGACAATACAAGACATACTGCAGCAGCTAAAGACATCCACCTGCATGTGTATAGCAGTGCTTTAAAAAGGGATACATTTGAAGACAACTTTTCCAAGTAAGTTTTACCAGGGAAACAGTCTAACAGCTAAAGCGCAGCATGTTAATTCATCCATCATCGCTAAAAATATCATAACTAAATAAAGAAAAAAATCTTGGTGTTTTAAAAAGGCATACATTTAAAGAACTTTTCCAAGAAGGTTTTTACCATGGAAACAGACTAACAGCTAAAGCACAGCAAGCTAATTAAACCATCACTGCTATAAATATCAAAACTAAAAAAAAAAAAAAAAAAAAAAATCAAAACCTTCTGCCATGCCAGAGCTTTTAACAATGCATCTGCATAATTTCTTTAGAAAAATTCATATTAAAAAATAACAAATATCATGATTGTGTTAATTTTGTGTACAGAAGTATAGAAAATGTGCCTTGATTACTTTCAAAGAATTTTGGATGTATGATGCATGTAAAAAAGATGATTCTTCTGGTCAAGGTATGCATTGGATGTCTTGCTACATTACAAATGTAATCAACTGAGATGATGTCATCATCACAATATTTGCATACTGAATTGTGATTGGTCTTCTTTCACTGCACTGGATAAAGAAAGAGGAACTATTAAAGGGATAGTTCACCCAAAAATGAAAATTCTGTCCTTAATTTCTCACCCTCATGTCGTTCCAAACAAGATATTTTTGATGTCTATGCAGGGTCAGAAAGCTCTCGTATTTCATCAGAAATATCTTAATTTGTGTTCTGAAGATGAACGAAGGTCTTATGGGTTTGGAACAACATGATGGTGAGTAATTATTAAAGACAGAATTTTTCAGAACTATAACTTTAAGGATTTATGCAACACAGTTTCATTGAAAAACGTACCTACTGTACATTTTTGCAAAACTCCAAAAATGTACCTATATATACACACACGCAATTAACTGCAGTTTCTAGTAGCACCCAAATTGTAATTACACGAGTAGACATCAATTAGTACAGTAATCAATTATTAATTCAATTAGTACAGACTTGTTTTTGCACAGTTCCTTGCACAATACTATGTTACGACCTCAAAACACTTTTACCATACTGCAAGATGTGTTAACTAATACATTTTGATGTTTGCATCACATAACCAACCCCATATGTATGGCTTTTCTGATGTTGTAAACTTGCTTGTTGACTCACCCAGTACAGCACTGCACTACAAATCATGTGAACCGCAAGTCACGATAAAAGAGCTCAAAAACAGCAAGGCTGCTTTAGCAAATGAGATTTTATCTCACGTTTGCTTTTGTTAACACTATCAGTTATATTAAGTCTAGGTGGTACGTTATTTTCAAAACCGATAGAGCATAAAACTTTTAGCCCCACTCACTGGACATTTCACTTTGAAAGTTTCACAAAACATGCAAGAAACAACGCAATATTTTGCAACAACGTCACCACGGGCACATTTTTATGAAATACCCACAGCCATATAGACAGCGGCGTACACACTGAGCGCCGCTTCTTTGGAAGGGAAGGTCTTGCGGGCACGAAGGATGTCGTCCTCGTTGCCGGTGCAGGCTTCCTGATGGCTGATGTAGCGAAGAGCTTGCTGGCAACCCAGAGCTGTGTAGTTGGGCTTACACACTGTCAGGAAATGAGGGGCCAGGTTCCCCGTTACCACCTGACCGGCGTTCACGAAAATGTCTGTGGTGAAAAGGCCAAACATGTATACACCTATGGAGAAGAAAACAGATACAGATACCAATTACTACAAAAACAAGAAAACAAAAGCATTAATCAGCCATAAAAACTATATGACTATTACACACTTCCTAAATTTGATATTAAAATTCCCTGCCTTCATTTGACATTAAAAGTATGTAATCCCTTAAAGAGAATCCATCAAGATGGGGCTTAAAATATGTATTTGACAAATGTGACCTGGAAAATTGGTTCAACTATTCAGCGGTTGCGCTTGGCCTGTTTATGTGGGCTCCGTTAGCACAGTGCGTACCAGAACCAAAATTTCCTACTTAAGCGCATTAAGGGGACGGATAGGACTAAGACCAGGTGATCTCCACAGTGGCACATATCTCGGCGCTGAGCTGTGAGGACGCATTAGAGGAGCTAATGTTCTGAGCTGATGAGATAATAACCAAACCTCATAATTGAACGGAGTCTTTCTCATCGCTGCTCTGTAAACCAAACCATAATACCTCAATTAAAAGAGCTCAAACATTGGACGTGCATGTCATTCTCAAGCTCTCAATTATAATCCAATTTCAATTATATTTGATTCCAGTTCACTCAATGTTATGTAGTATATATACCACTACATCAAATAGTATATAAGAATCAATACATAACAATGGATCTTATATTTATCAATGTTGAACTGGAAGTTGAAAAGAACAGCATTTATTTGAAATAAGCATCTTTTGTAACATTATAAATGCCTTTACTGTCACTTTTGATCAATTTAATGCATCCTTGCTGAAATAAAGTATTAATTCCTTTTTATTTAATATCTTTCTTACCCCAAACATTTGAATGGTAGTGCATATCTACATATTTATATATACACACATATTCATTGTATTACATTTGCTTTGGATCCAGGAAACACTGGTTGTTCTTTGGATTTTAAGAATCAATATGGAGATTGTTCAAATGAACATTGTGATTAATATTTTTACCTAGCCTTTAAGGTCAAAGAAAATGAGCTAGACCTTATTGAATATGGGCAACCTTTTTGTTGGCTCACCACTTGGCGATCTCGAAGCAAAACGAGAACCACCGAGCTCGAGGAACCCCAAATCATGATGGACACATCACAAATTAGTCTTCTCCCTTCATAATATACCCTTCTGTTCTGAGGAGTTTTACAATGGTAGATATTGGCCGAGGAACAGGAAGTCACCATTGTTTCTCAAAGAGCTCCGTTTTTCTCTTTCACTCCTAAATGTCATGTGTTTTTTTTGTTTGGAATGTCTTTTCAGCTCAACAGAATGACAGGTTTGACAAAGTCTATTATTATAGACTTGTATCAACAATAAAGCATTTTCATAACTGTTGGCAGACGTATTCAGACAACATTAACAAAGCCCTGTTTAGCATGTTTCCCTCCGTAAATACAGTCACTCAGAGGAACGCCTTGCGGAGTTTTTACGTGACACATAGCAAAACAAGTTTGGAAGATGGTTTGAGGGGGAAAACATGGTCTTGTTTTACTAAGAGACTTGAGAATGCCAGTTGAGGTTGGCATAAAAAGGCCATCTTATAATGTCACCGGCTGGTGTCACATCAATCCTGCTTTCTGTCACGTTGGCTACATAATAACTTTGACGCTGACAGTCCTCGAACTGCATTCTGTCTGCAAGCGAACTGAAGCTAAATATGGCTTATTCACACTTCCTCTCGCATGGTGATCTCAACAACTGTGTGAACACCAAAGGAACATATTGTCATCTGTGAATCTATATAAATTTGTTCAATCAACTAGTATTCGTTTGTGTCCACTCTGATTCAGTGAGTTCATTCAGAAAGATTCAGCTGATTCAAACTCCTTTTTGAATGGTTCATTAAAAGGACTGGCTCAAAGGAGTCATTTCTTAGTGAATCAGACAACACCGGTTGCACTGGATGTTTTGGATTTACTAAAAAGAACTTATTACATAAATGGCAAAAATGACCAGCTAACTGTACATTATACATCAAATAAATCCGTAGGCATGAAATACTGATTCAAGATTAAATGATTTCATAATTTTACTTCAATAATATCCTATACATATATATATATATATATATATATATATATATATATATATATATAGTTTTTGCTTTAGGCTGGAAAATAATTATTTACAAAATAAGACTTATAATTAAATGGCCTGAAAAGAAAAGAAAAGAAAAGATTTTACCCAATTATGCCTGTTTTATGAAAATACTTTTTTTACTCCATTACCTTCATAATGATACATTCAGCTTGAGTTCAAACTGTTCCAGAAAACATCAGATTTAGCATTTCATTGATATAACTTGAAGGAGGAACAGGAGCTATTTAATGTTTCACTGGCACAAACACACACTGCTTTGAAGTGTTTTTTGTTTTCATTCACAATCATTTTTGATATCAAGAGCTGGCATGAACCAAAAGTTCTTCTCAGGCAGAGAGATGGGGAAATATTACTGAAAAAGCCTGCCTGAGCTAACCGAGAGTACACCATGACCCACAGCCATTTTCTAAATTTAATCTCTCCCAAAGAACATCGCAGCGTGAGTCATTATGCAAATAACACAAGCCAGTGACTCCAGGTCATGAAGCAACTGGTCTCATTTGATGCTGTTCAGTTGAGATGCATCATCAAACCTCAAACAAAACAGGAAGAAACATCATTACTGGCTGGAAACACACATGACATCTTCTAGGTGCTTTATCATTAAGTTTGAGGTTTGCAAGGAATAAAACTGTAAAACAGATAATCATAACCTGCACCCATAAACACTGACTAATTTTAAAATATAAAGGATATAAATGGATTTATATAACAGAAATGGTTTTCTCTTAACATTTTGTAGAAGCAACAATGAACTCCAGCCTGTGCTATACTGTAAATATATTTACATACACATAGTTGTGTATTTCAAGCTACGTTCATTTGACTGAAAATACAGTAAAAACGGCAATATTGTGAAATATTATTACACTTTAAAAGTGCTTTCTAATTGAATATATTTTAACATCATGTAATTTATTCCTGTGATGTTAAAGCTGAATTTTCAGCATCATTACTCCAGTCTTCAGTGTCACATGATCCTTCAGAAATCATACTAATATGCTGATTTGCTGCCCAGGAAACATTTCTTATTATGCTTTTTTTCTTCTTATTTTGCCCACAGAAGTCAATCAGGTTTGTAACAACATTAGGGTCAGTAAATGATCAGCTACACAAAATTTCTTAGGTAAACTGTCCCTTTTAGGAAAAAAAACGTGAGCTTGAAATGACTTGCTATATCTCTTTACAGATAAAAATGTCACAGCCTAAACAATCGTGACAATGCTTTCAAGGAGCCAAGTGCTGTAAAAAAAAAACAGATCTCAGATAGATCCGATTTCCTCTAGGCCACATTGACTGCTGCTGAACAGTGACAGATGCTGTCAGTAGAGTAAAGGTGATCTTCTCAGTGCCCTGTAGGAGGCTTAGGAACAATTCTGCTTATCTGATTTGTCTTTAAGACTGCTAATGCCGTCAGATGTCCAACAATCCCGCAGCTTGGGTGACTAGGCTCAGCAAACTGTGAATCTATGACTAAAGTACTATACATTCTGCCGGAAAATGAGAGCGTCTGTGGGTGAATGGGAACCTTTTAATGCAGAAATTAATAGGCGATGGAAGTGGATTTTCTCTGAGGATCAGGCTAATAATCCATGACGTTGCTGCTGCTTTATCTCACAAAAACACTAAAGCATTAGAGGGAGAAATTGAGTGAAAAGGGGAAAAAATTAAACTGTGAGAACGAAAGAGTAAGGAAGAGAGACTGACAAACAGACACCACAGATTAAGTCTGGTCTTAATTTGTTAAACTGCATTAAGTATATGTGACGTAGCTGGAGAGGCTTTATCATCATGATGTTGCAGAGCATGTGAGGTTACATAGCAAAAAACACATGTAGATCATACAGAAGTACAGCCTGTGTTCCCAATATTGAAGCACCAAAATGATTTCTTTACCAAAATCAAAATTAAAGTTTTAATTTACCTGAAAACCAAAACAGAAAATAATATTTGGGTAATTAAACAGCCATTGGCAATCCAAAACTATTAAGTCTGAAACTGAACTAAAATAATTTATTTTATTTTTTTTCAGTTTCATCTGAATATTTTCCATTGCTAAAATTTTGATGCACCACTTGTTCCTAGAAGCCACTTTTTGGGTGCAACAAACTTCATTTGCACTTCACCGATAAATGAAAATTGTGTCATCATTTACTTGCCCTCATGTATTTTCAAGACTCCGTTACTTTATTTCTTTTTTGGAAAATATTTAGAAAATGCATTCTGTTTTTTTTTTTCATATAACAATCACACTCAAGCCAGCTGACTATATTTAAGTCATCCTTTTTCATTATTATTATGAATAAATTATATTTCAGTATGTTCCACACACAACATTACTGTGTGGCTTCAGAAAACTAGAAATATAGGGTTTGTTAATGTGCTATTTTATCCTGTTAAGAACTCTCTTTTAGAGATTGTTTTTTTTTGTTTTTTTTTAAACTTTCTCCATTTGTAATGTACAGAAGAAAGTCATAAGTAAATGAAGGCAACTTTTATTTGGATGAACAGTCCCTAATATAAAATAAAGTGTTTCAACCGCCTTCCTTCACTGGATATAACCTAAAATGCAAGGGTTTTTGACACTGGATCACTTACCGTTGGTTGGTCCAACCTCTCTTTCTGTTGAGAGAGACAAAACACTTCCAGGTAATTCCCACAGTTTAACTGTAAATTGAATGCCAGGGCTGAAAGCACAAGGTTCCATAAAAAGATCCATAAAATGAAGTGGAAAAGCTGTGACATACCAAGGAAACGGAAAGTCCTCCGCACTAATGGGTTGAGGTAACAGCAGTCCCCGGTCACGATGGTCTTCTCTCGAGCGTCAAGATCTTTCGATGTGTATTGTATCAAGAACAACACTGTTTCTGTCACGGTGATCTGAAACAGAGCAGAACATCAGAAAATGTCAAACGTCTGAAATAAAATTAACTAATACATTTTTACATTTTCTGAGGAAAATGTGAGTGGTGCTTATTAGTGCAATACTGCATTACTTGATGGTTTCTTAAAGGCCAAATAAAATAACCCATGATCAAAATCATTTTCGATTTTATCGGTATATAATCAAGTATAGAAGCTAAGAAGCTGTGAGTGTGTGGAAAGCTCCAACTGAAACCCAATTTTCAGTTGCCAATGGAAAAGGAGGGGAAACAGAACAAATGACTGAATGAAAAAAGTTTAAAAATGACAACAAGCCTGAAACAGAAGCAAGATATTGATTACTCTCTGGCTGCATTGTTAAAACCTGCCGGTCTTGCCTCTGCAAATGACTGTCATAATAAATGTGTTGTGTTTTATTGTGCTGATGCTCATTATGAGAATGGGCACTATTTCTATCCCATAAATCCAAATTAGAGTTCATTCTGCCCTTATTTGCATCCATTAGTAGATGAAGTGTTGCAATAATATTGTTCTAGACAGAAGCCTTGCTTTGACTACAGGCCTTTTCACACTGTATACTTCATCTATAGGATTCAATAATTTGGTCAGTTAGATTAATATCACTGGTTAACATTATTCTTCATTGCCTACATGACCCTTGTTACAGCATTAAAGCAAAAAATGTTTTCAGAGACAGAAAAAATTGTTATATTTGAATGAAAAACTACGAAAATAGTAACATTTATTAAAAGCAACATAAAATCTAAATTGATTGTTTCTTTTACTTTTCTTGTTCCTGGTCTTGTGAATGGCTCCTGTGTGTTATTTAAAAAAAGCTTCTTTTTTTTTGTAATTTTTCATCAAAATGTAATAACCTACTCTGCCTGTGAAACGACTTTCCTTCTCTGCTGATGTCATCAAGCCCTCTCATTTTTAGCCCCTCCCCTTCACAATCCATTCAGTTCCCAATGGATAAGGTTGTTTAATATCCTGTCACATACAGTCTCACATACTTCATCTAGGATTGAATCATCACTTCATTAAATCGAGTACTGTAAATTGGGCAAATTCATGCCATCATTAAAAATGGATTTTAGTTTCCATAAAGAATTTAAAGTAAACTCTGCAATAAAATTAATGAGACATTTCTTTCTCTTTCTCTTTCTCTTCCACTCTTCATGAGTGCAGAGATCCGGGTTTGACTGAGGTAACGAGACCAGGATACGAACACACATGAGAAGCTTGAGGCTCCTCCTGATCTGTCAGAGTGATTTAAGAGCTTGTCCAGCTCCTCAAGGGTTTGCTTCTGGGGCTTATAGATGCAAGTAGGATCTTCTACTTCCAAAAGCAGAGAGACTTAATCTCACATTCTCAAACTGCATAAACCTCCGCATGAAAATCTGGGTAGAGAAGCGTAAGAGTTCGGTGGCCTGTTTGCCCCCTCCTTCCTTCAAAACAGTAGCACAACCGCTCAAGGCTTTACACACATACATACTGCAGAATCTAGGTTATGAGCATCCAGCAGAAGAGAAAATGATCAGAAAAGACAGGAAAAATAGAAAAAAACAACATAGCCATTTGAGAAACACATCATTGCTTCTGTTTGATCTCTACATCCATCAGGAAATAGATTTAAACCAGGGCTGTCAATCAAACTACTATCAAACTAAAAACTAATTAAAGAGAATTTAAGACTTTACTGTGATATGTAAAGACAATATAAATATGTATACCTGTATTTTTTATACATTTAATGCAACAACCTCATGGGGAAGGAAAAAAAAATTGTGCTGGTACAATGAGAATAAAGAGCTTGACTTGACAATTTCCAAATGAAAAATGATATATTCAACAGGAAAAAATGACTTGATTGTATCCATTAGGAATTTATTGGGTTTTGAAAAATGTTCTCTACATGACAGGTAGTTAGAGGGCTGAAAAATAAGGCTTGGTGTTGTCTGCTGAAATGGAATGCAATTTATTCGATAGATTAATAGATTCAATAATGATAGATTACGAAGCCGTATTTTTCTTGCACTGAATAATGAGTTTAATATCATGCTGATATTAAAGATGATGCATGCCGTTTTTGTACCACTAGTGTCACCAGAGAGAACTGAAAAACTGTTTTAGAACAGTGTCCCTAAACATGTTCCTTATCTCCTATTGGTCAATCAAACCAATAGGCCCGCCCAAATTCATATCATTGGTTGAGATTGTTGTAATGTTGTGCTGGGGTGCGTTTCCCAAACAACGACATAACTCGCTGATTAACCACCATAGTATGATGCATTGTTGTGGAAATGAACTAGCTAGTCACGGCTGTCTCCCGAACACGGTCGCAGCTCTGTCATTTGAACCACAATAGTTCAACAACATAGGGCCGTTGTTAATGACGTCACACGCATGTGGTGGAGGAATAGCTTCTGAACATGGGACCTACTGACTAATTTACTGTCATTCCCTGTCATTTTGCTTTATTTGATATTTGATTCATCGCAGGTTCCCTCTTACGTCACACTCTGGGGTTCCCTTAAGCATTTATGCACATGCGCACTTTTCAAAACCAGCGCTTACAGAGGACGCGCAAAAATACATAATTAAAATGCATTTATATTTAGATAGAATGGAAGATACAGATAGTACTGCATGTTAGCTTGCTTGTTGTGCCCAAGAGCATATTTATTTAAGCCCATATATCTTACTAACAAGAAACTATGCTTCTAACCACAGGTCGAGAGCTGTAGTTCCAACCACATAAGTTTGTGACGCTGATTGCGAACGTTCGTTTGAACTATGGTTTCGGGAAACATGGAATCGAATGAACCGAATGAACTATGCTGGTAACGACGGAACTTGCGACCATAGTTGGCTAACGATGCTTTTGGGAAACGCACACCTGGACAGGATTCTTTCATAGCAACTACTATTAGCAACTAAAACACTATGACTTTCTGAATAACAACAGGTGGTATAAAAGTAGGTTAACTAAATGAGCTTTAAAAAGAGCGTTTATACTGTCCGCGGTAAAGCTCTAGATTACATTTTAAATGGCCCTGTAACTTTTTTCACTTGTTAAAACTGGTTAAAACCTGTTATGGGTTCCTCCACACCAAATGATTACAGTACAGATGGATTCAAGCGCATACGAACAGAAAGAACTAATCTGCATTAGAATAATAAGGTTAAATCTTCAGGGTTAAGCTCTAGGCAAGAGGTTAAAATCCTCCATGAACCTGAGCAGTAATACCTCAACATTACACCATACACTTATTATTTATGTTTTCACACAAGCTTGCCAACCTCAAAAGCTGCATGCAGATCTCATGAAGAGGCTGAACTAATTTCCTGACATATTACTTTCACACAAACTTGGATTAAAATGGCAAAATAAGAGTTTTAGAATAACATATTCACATGTTTCTGCAAAACAGCACTCTAATAAATGATAACATAATCTTGATGTGTAGCCCGATGCTAATGCCAGACAGTGGACCAGTAAACTCAACCATTTCCAACCTAATGGGCTAAAACTCCATAAACACACACCAATTCAAGCATGAAGTTCGGATCACTCAGCCAGACATGAACATCTGTTGGTTTCTCGCTGGTTTGTAGGGCCCAGATGATCACTGTTGACAATGGAGTGATATTTGTTTGGACTGTGTTAATGAACAGCTATTTCATACTCCTCATGGCCCATTTTCTGTTGACAGAGAGTCTTTTCAGTCTATTTCATCGAGCTGAGAGAAATCTAGAGGTCTTTTATATGGATGTACAGAATAAGGAGAATATACTAATGCTGTGAAACTAAACTCCACAGAGTCAGAACCTCTTGATGTTCCTCATTACATTTTTAAAATCACCATTTTTATACAGAAACCCTTTAGCCACTGAATTCAGTATCATTATTGGGATGTAAAAAGACAACTGACAGAAGATTATAAATATATCAAGACCACTGAGACATAAACATGAGAGATTTAAACACACCCAAATCTCAGCAATGGAGTACGTGTTGAATAATCTCTGAAAACTGGGGATTAGGAACAATTTCTTGTGATTTCTTCCTAGAAAGAGGAAATTACTAACCAGTACTAACAAGCCGTTTCATCACCTTCATATGGAAGTTCATTTCCATCACATAAGGAACGAAAAATCATGCTTTGGTAAATCACAATTATGAGACAAAAAGTCATAATTATGACAATTATGAAGTTAAAATTATGACATGAAAATTCAAAATTTCGTATTTATCAATTTCATCTTTTTATCTCATAATTTTGACTAATGTCATAATTATGATATAAAAAGTAATTATTTTGATATATCATAATTTTGTCTTTTTATGTTATGGTTTACCAAAGCATGTTTTTTTCTTATGTGGCTTCCATACCTTCACGTCCTGAAAAATAACGTAAGTCTGGTAACATGTACGTTCATGGGTCAAAGATGAAGCATCAAAACAGTAAAAGTTTAATAAATTAGTTTTTTTCCCCGTACATTAGAATGTGTCCTGTTTAATTTTTTTTCTGAGCAAAAAATAAAAATAAACATTAAAAAAATAATAATAATTGTTACTTCAAACATTAAAACCAATCTTTGCCACTACACTTTTGTCAGCAAGAAATTTTTATTTCTTTTTATTTATATTTTTAATTTTATATTTAATCAATATAATATAAATGTAGTATGACCACTATTCTTTTATACATTTTAATAATTGCAGGTCAGAATAAGTATGTTTTTTCATTTTTACATAAATATATCTGTTATGCTGACTGACAATAGAACATTGTTTCATCCATATTTTTTTTATTTTCACAAAAGTTATTTGAAACATTAAAGTAGACATTTAACTTGCATTCGATATGCTTTCTATGTATAGAAAATCACTTTTGTACATTTAATTGGATGCGGACACCAAAATGGGACGTCTTGTCTTTGACCCCCGTAACCAATATACTGGGCCAGTAAAAGAAGACCTTTCTCTACGATCTATAAAATTCTACCACAAAGTATCATTAGTCAAAACAACAATACATCTTCATTACCAAGATGGCTGCCAAGTGAATTGACTTGCTTAAAGGGACTTTGTTTGTGGTCAGGAGTCAGGACCAACAGAGACTCACACACATTACTTGAGCACTGCAGAATACGAAAAGATTTTTGAAACCACTTGCTCATTTTGTAATCTTAAGTACAGTACTTTACTTATTGATACCCACTTTGAAAGAAAGTCTGCCAGACAAAATACATTCAATATAATGAGTGCTATTACAGATTTAACTTGGAATGATTAGGATAAGTGTGATTACTTGTGAATTGTGAAGTAATTTACTGTATTTTGATGATCTAACGATTACATAAATGACACCTGAATCCATGCACATTTATATAAACAGTCCACAACTGCTAAATGGATGCAGTTACATGTTTGAAAGCATACGGTGGATTTGCCATAAAATTGTTTTTTCAATAATGGAAATTGGTTGTTGAATTGTCCCTGATGGCAGTCACAACTCAATTCTGAATTCTACTTTGATATACAAGTGTACACCAACATATAAAAGAAGTAGTTGGAAAGCCTCAAAATCTCTAACAAGTCGATATGAAAGAAGATGATGATCTATCTATCACAACTGACTGCATGTCAGAAACAGACAGCTGTCATCTATATCTATGGTTCAAAAACCAGAGTTTGTAAGCGTAATAGAAAAAAACACCAATTCAGCGGCTTCAAAGTCAGATAGAGACAGAGACAGTGTTTTTTAACACTTTAATAATTTTTCATTGATAACTTTACCTTCTGCAATCCTTAACAAATCATTAATGTACCATATTTAGAAATGACTTTTGAAATACACTGAACCTTTTGATGACGGTACTGTATATCTCAAATACACACACACACATACATATACAGTGGGTACGGAAAGTATTCAGACCCCCTTAAATTTTTCACTCTTTGTTATATTGCAGCCATTTGCTAAAATCAAGTTCATTTTTTTTCCTCATTAATGTACACGCAGCACCCCATATTGACAGAAAAACACAGAATTGTTGACATTTTTGCAGATTTATTAAAAAAGAAAAACTGAAATATCACATGTTCCTAAGTATTCAGACCCTTTGCTGTGACACTCATATATTTAACTCAGGTGCTGTCCATTTCTTCTGATCATCCTTGAGATGGTTCTACACCTTC